>PVKC010004037.1:0-19522 GCA_004027635.1 Crocidura indochinensis | reverse complement strand
ACTGTTAAGAGGGGAATCTTCTCCCCAAATAAAAAAAATAAAGACATCTGAAGAATGAATGAAGATGTTAAATGCTGAATAAGTAAAGTGGTACAGGGAAGAGCCTCCCAGACTCAGGGTTGGGTTCTCTCGGGTGATGCCAAAGGTCCATTAAGTAAGTTTTTGGGCATCATGAAAGATGACCAAGACTCCCAACCCATTTCCTGAAAACTGGAAAGGAGGATAGAGGAGCCTGTGGGCAGATAGGAAGTGTTTCTATGGTATAATGACATGGGTGTGGACTGGTTGGTACCCAGTACCCAGAACCCTTTGTGCAGACCCCCAGAGCCTCACACAGACGTACTAAGTCGAGCGACTCTCTGGAGCCACCCCACATGGCAGATGGAGAACAAAGGTGAGAGAGATACCAGACAGTGGGGAGGGACAGGGACACCAAGCTATGCGTTGGTCTCACCGGAAGCAGTGGGCAGCTGTGAGAATCCAGTGGGGGTCAAGGACACTCCCCCCACAGATGTGCTGCTTGTCGTACTGGATGCTGACCTGCCAAGGCCAGGAGTCCACTGATGCCTTCTCTCCGCCCACCACACGTGGGGCCTTCAGACTCTCCCCGCAGGCTGCAATGGGAAAGGGGGACGAAGAAGCAGAGATCAATCAGCACCTGGAGGCTGGGACCCCCTCTGTAGGGCACCCCATCTGGCCTAAGCTGAACCCTATGACTGGGCCTGTAGGGTAGCAAGGATCAGGTCAGTGCTGAGTGTTCCCAAGAGTGTGGGGATTGGCTCTTCCCCATTTCTGGCATGCCAGTGGTGCCAGGAAGGCGTACCCAGTAAACCAACCTGGGGTACCCAATGAGGAGATCCCTGCCCAGCCGCTCCTGCCGAGAAACAGTAAATAGACTCTCCCACAAATCTGGGAGAGGAAAGACATTTCTAGAAACTGGATTTTCCCACTGGAAATTCTTCTTGCTTTGAGTCAGTCCCCTCCAACCCCTGTTGAGCTCGGCTTCTCCTGTGACCCCTCTTCTCTCCATCTCGTTCACCCATAGGTCTGGAGGTCCCCAGGGACTCTCTAGCTCATATATAAACCCCTTTATTGGAGGTAATCGATCATCAATGAGGGTTTTGAAAGAGAGGTGCCCACTCCTACTACCTGGGCTTTTCAAGCCTGGTTAATTCATCCAAGCAACCTCTTCCCACACATTCCCATCTAGTCCCCTGCTTTGTCATGGGGCAGAGTTTAAATGCCAGGAACTGCCTCCCTGCTACTGCTCTCAATGGAAAAAAATTCCTTGTTGAGTTTCATGAATCTGTATGGCCCCCTGAACGGTCCTTTCCCAGGAGCCGCTCCTCTGGTGCCACTCCAATCTCTCCTGCTCCCCTGGATCTCTGATCTGTGTCCATCTCCAGCCCCCAGTCCTGTGGGAGACTGCTTGAATCTAAAACAATATGGAGTCTCTATACCTTAGCTTTGTGCTGAGTGGAGAAAGCCACCTCGGCTATATATGTGACTTAAGGCACAAAACGCTTTTGTTACAAGGGAAATAGCTAACTGCTAAAAGTTAATACATGTTCCCTTTGTAATAGAATTTGCTTTAAAATGTTACTAAGATCCTGTCTGACAGAAAACAGAGCTCTGTCTGTGCAGCTAGAAAAACAAGACATTCTTTAGAGATAAGCCTTATGCTCCTGCCCCTACCTCTACCCGTTTCCTGCATCTGGCCCTAAGATATGCAAAGCCTGCCAAGAGCTGGAGTGTGTAACCCCTTTTTCTTCCTTAATTGGTTAGAACTTATGCTTGTCTGATGATTGATGGCTGTTGGCTCCTTCCCTTCAAAAAGAAACTATAAAACCAGCACTGCTGGTAATAAACTTGCTCTTGATCAGTGGAAAGTTGTCCTGAGCATATTTCTCTATTAACCTCTTGAAATTTATTCTAGGAAAGATAAGCTCGGCTCGAGAAGACCCATGAAATAACTATCGACCCCCGCTTCCTCATCCCTGCAGGTCGGGGATCCCAGGGACTCCAGACTCCTTATTGCTGTCACCCAGTCACCTTTTCTTGCTTCCTCCTTTATCCACAAACCACCATGTCTCAGCACCCCTATAGCTGGGACCTTGGGGCTCCCATCCCCAGTGTTTAGTCTTTGACAGGGAAGCAGAGTTGGGGGTCCCAATTATAGTCATCCTTCCAGGCTCTTTCCGGTTTTTGTCCCCCCATTCCTCTGGGCAGGGGTGGTGATAGGAGCTGGAACCCAGGGTGAATTTTCTCTTCTCTGCTGGATTCATAAGTTTCCAGAGACCCTCACTGGGCAGTGGAAGTGGGGGCTTCAGCAGGGGGTGATAAAGTGTAGAGAGACTGGGGGTTAGGTGGAACTGATCTAGGGCTTCCCACCCCTCAGTGCCTGTTGGCTATCTGCTCATCAAAATGTTCCTCTCTACTCTCTCCCAACTCTCCCTGCACCTCTCTCAGCCTGGTCACCAGCTGTGGGGGACAGTGGTCAACGTTTGGATGTGCCTAGAATTTCCTTCTCTAACCCTCATTGTCCCCAGGCAGCATCATCTTAATGGTCATCCCAAGAGACCTGGGATCATCCTGCCTGGGTTCAGTAAGCTGGCGTGATCCAGGGGGATGTGGGGCCCTGAGCAGAGGGACAAGGGGGAACTGGCCTCATATCCCTGACCCCCCACAGAGTACCTCAGCACCAGGAACAGTCCCCCACAATAACCCTGGGACTGGAAGATTCAGGGGCTCTTCCCACTTGAGGCCCCAGCTGGAATCCTTGCTGGGGTGCATGGGGGTTGGGAGGTTTTGGGGAGAAGAGGGAGTTCATGGGAAGAGTGGGTACATGGGAGGAGAGGGGGCATATGAAGGAGAAGAGCAGGTGCATTGGAGTACATGGGGGTATAAAGAGGGTACATAGGGCAAAGAAGGGGTATGCAGGAGGAAGAAGGAATGCATGAGGAAGAGGGGATACACTTACCCAGACACTGCAGGGACACCAGGGATCCCGAGACACAGGGTCTGAAAAGGAAACATAGCCCTGTGGGTTCTGCTTCTTCCATGCTGGGAAGCAGGGGACCTTCCTCCCTTTTGTTGCTACTGACTTAAGCCCCTTCCTGAGCCTGGAGATGCCTGAGCCAGAATGGGGACAGTCTAAAAGGGTGCAGACACTCAACTGAACTTATTTCTGTTGCTTTTGACCATTCATAATTAGGTGCTAACTGTGTGTTGGGGCTTGCCTGAGATAGAGACCAGATCAGGGACTCAGTAGTATGTGTTGCAAGGCAGTATTGCCTGGATAGAGCCTGCTGATCAGAAGTTTTGCCAGTGGAGGAGGAATGGGGTTTTCCGAAATTCTAGGCCAGCCCTAATCTGCTCCCTTTCCATCCTTTATGGGGGCCCGCCCTAGATGCAGAGAGCACTTTACGCTGAGAAACCTATGCTTACCTGGTGGGATGAAAACACAGACAACCTGACACTGACCTGGGCCCTGGAGGACAAAAGTTGTAAAATCATGCCTGCTGGGCCTGAGTGGGAAGACCAGACAATAGGCAAAAACTTGGTTTTACTCTGAGTTAGCTATGACGGCCAGAGCATGGCAGCATTTCCCTGTCTAGCTGAACACTGTATTACGAAGTTGGGGGCTGGTCAATAAAAGGGAAACAAAGACATGAGAACTGCCCTAGGAGAATGCCACTGGGGGATCTGGGGAACAGATAGAAAGGTGGCTAGGTCTTCCGTGGAGGGAAGTGTTGAACTGAGAGGAGGAGGCAGGGCTGAGAAGTATAAAGTGTTATGTATGAAACTGATCAGTAATAGTACTTGAAGCATAGTACAGAATTTAATCTATAAAAAAGTGTCTCTTATAGAGGCAGACTTTGATGGGTGGGAGGCTAATAGGGGTGGTTGGGGACATTGGTGGTCTGAAGTGGACACTCGTGAAGGGATGAGCATGAACACTAGCATGAAGGGGAGGACTCTTGCCTTGCACACTGCCAATCTGGGTTCAATCATTCCATATGGTTCCCCAAGCACTGCCAGGTATGACCCCCAAACAGTCAAACAAACAAACAAAAAGGAATCTTGCATTTTTGAAACCCAATCCTTAATTCCTTTGTAATTTTATGGTGATTCAATTAAAAATTACTATTAGGGGCTGGGCGGTGGCGCTGTAGGTAAGGTGCCTGCCTTGCCTGCGCTTGCTTAGGACAGACCGCGGTTCGATCCCCCCATTCCCCATATGGTCCCCCGTGCCTGCCAGGAGCGACTTCTGAGCGAATAGCCAGGAGTAACCCCTGAGCGTCAACGGATGTGGTCCAAAAACCAAAAAAAAAAATTACTATTAAATAAAAAAGAAAATATAGCATTCTACTTTGGAGAAGTTCATGTTCTCTCTTAAACATATCTACTCTTTCACACCCCTCACATGTCCTAAGTGAATTAAAGTAAAATGATTTTGCTTTGCAAAATATAAATGGAGGCTGGAAAGATGGCAACTCCATGTCTGATTCCTGATGATTTACCTTTCCCCCAACATCTCTGGGTCCAACCACCACTGGGTGTATGTAGCCATGTGTATGACCAAGCACCCTGGGTCCAAGCAGCATGGTACTGATTAAAAAACATGGTGGTGGTGGGTGGGGGACAGAGGGATAGTGCACAGGGAAGGGTAATTGCCTTCCATGCAGCCAACTCAGATTGTATCCCTGGCATCCCATATGGTCCCCTATGCTTACCAGGAGTGATTCCTGAGCATGGAATTAGGATTAACCTCTTAGCATCACAGGTACAGCTCAAAAATAAAACCAAGCTGAAAAAAAATCAATAGAAAAATACCTCCCCAAAACGTGTTCTTCTGGCTCTTAGGATCTAGTGAGTTACCTCCAAGAACAGTGGGCTGTGTGACTCCAGTATGGGGCCAATGTGGGCAGCTGTACTCTTATCTCCTCTGTGGTCCAGAAGGGGATGTTGTTGTACTCACCCACTGTTGTTTCCCACCTGAAGTTCTCCATGGTCCTCTGTGATGCTCATGACATCCAGACTCTGATCAGGGCGGATCTCCACACCCTGGAAGGTGGGTTTACTGTTCAAATTGGAAGGAGGGAGGGTGTGAGTGTGGGGAGCAGGGGTGTTGGGAGTACCCCTTCCTGGTGTGTGTGTGGGATGACAGGGGAGGACAGGGGGACCTAGTCAGGAAAGGTAAGGATTGCTTTGCTCTTTGACAAAGGACCTTGGCATGCCAGAACCCAGTCTTGGGCACAGTGTCAACACGGCCTTGAAGGGAGTCTGGACCAGAGCTCTGAAAGTTAATATTGGCTCATAGTTCAAGTGTCCTGCAGCTCACTTTCCTTTACATGTCCCCACCTTCCCCATCCAGTCGTGCTAGCAAAAGCTCTGAATCAGGGCTCACAGAAAGTCTAGGGGCTGGATACTACTGGATGGCTCAGGTATTGTTTTTGTAGTTTTGTGCTGAGTCCTCAAGGCAGTAGGAGCTTGTCTTGGCTCTCACACAAGCTCCACATGTGACCTTGGTCAGTCACATTCCTTCCCTGGACCTCTGGGCCTCAGTTTCCCCCTCTCTAAGAAAATGTTTTATAGATTCCTCTCCACCCTGGGTCCTCTAGGCTTTTGTGTTCCTAAGATGAGAAGACCCTCCTAGGCAATAAGGGAGGAGAGAGTGCAAGAGTGGGGGAAGGAAGCCCGAAGTCCCAACAAAGGCAACCTTTGCCCACCAATCATATCCTCATGCATAATTATGAACACCTTTGATTTTGGTAAAGCTCCAAGGCCAGATGGGTTGGTGGCCTCAGTGAGCACAAGGCAGGACCCGAGATGCAGGAGCTCATTACCTTGAGGAACCCTGGAGACAGTGTGTTTCATAACCCAGCCACAACCTGCCCTGCGTGCAAAGTACATCCAGCTGACATTGCAGTTGATGGCAGCAGGGAGGCGGCTGGGCGGGGCTGGCTGCCTGGGTGGTGCTGATGGCTGGGTGGGGGTGTGGGAAGAGTAGGGTCAGGGCAAGCCTGCCAGGAACCTGTCCAAAATGACAGTGGCGGGGTGTCCTCTTGCAGAGGTCACTGGATGAGACACCCCAGGTGATTAAAAAAAAAGGCAAGTCAGAAAGCCACAGGGGCAGGTATTAAGAGCTCAGCCATGCAGCAGGAGCAGTGATAGAACCAGGTCCTTGAGGCAGTATTAAGGAATGACGAGAGAGTTCTGAGCTTGACTGATGATGTCTGTTACTATTTCCCTTTCCACTTGTGTCTGGGTCCAGTTTCTTAGAATCCTGAAGACATTTGGGATCTTGCCCTTGGAGGTTGTGCTCACCTCTGAATACAGGAAAACTTTTTCCCATCCACTCTTGTTAGTCTCTGAGTGAACAGAGACTCACCTTGACCTTGATCGAGATGAAGCCCCAGGAGAAGACCTCAGAGTCATCCAGAATGGGGGGGAATAGGACACATATTTCAACCCTTTCCTCCCAGTGACTTAGCTCCTCCGAACCTAATCAGAAAATAGATATAATAACTATCTTTCTTGGGGGGTATTTGCCAAGAGCAGACGAATATAACTACAGGATGCTAATTAGGCTTATTATAATCATATACTTTTGCATCCGCTGAAGATTTGGAACTGATTTTTCCTATGTATTGAGAGAGCTGAGGTTGCTGATGGGTCCCCATGAACTCAGGCTTGTTTAAAGGAAAATTTAACCACTGGGACTTGGGTGAGGTAAATAAGACTGGGTGCAGGGTGGGTGCAGGGTGGGGAAGGGGTTCTTGCAGAACCAAGAAGGAAAAAAGGATGGAGGCATAAAGGGAAAGAAAGGACCTCTGAGGAGCCAGGTGAGGGCGGGAGGGCATGCATTTTCTCCCTGACTCCCCATGACTATCCTCTGAGGTGAGCATTGCCTCACCTCAGATTAGGATTTTGTGGTGTTCCTGAGTGGAAGCACAGTTGTACAGATCTGACTCATGCAACGTATTTATTTATTTATTTTTTAATCTTGAGGCCATATCTGGCGATGCTCGGGGCTTACTCCTGGCTTTGCACTCTGATATCAATCCTGGTGGTCCTCAGGAGAACTTATAGGGGTCCCAGGGATCAAACCTGGGTTGTCTAAATGCAAAGCAAGTGTCTTACCTGCCGTGCTATCTCTCTAGCCCCAAGATCTCTATTTTTAAAGAACTGAGGGAGCAGATTGGGAAAAGCAGCCTGAAGGAACAGGGGTCAGAAATTTCAGGGAGGCTGGTACCTGTCGTAGCCCATCTGCCCACAGGCTTTCTTGGCTAGAGCTTCTGTGAAGTTGTCGAAGCAGACAGAGACCCAGTTTCCGGTGGGGGTGTCCAGCACCTGTAGTGTGGATCGGTCCTTGGAGAGGCGGACTGGGAAGGGAGGAACTGGGGTCAACACAGGGGAGAGGGTCCATCTGACCCATCTCCCTTGGAACGTGACTGCCCCAAGCTTCTTGGGTCCATATTGGCTGCATAGGGCAGAGGGGATGAGGTCCTAGTCTCAAGCAAGTCCCAGGAAAGGGATAGAAATTGCTTTGTCAATGTGTGAACAGCAGGATCCAAACTAGCATTTTTGGGGGGGTCACACCCGGCAACACTCAGGGGTTACTCCTGGCTCCACGCTCAGAAATCACTCCTGGCAGGGTCTGGGGACCACATGGGATGCGGGGATTCGAACCCCTGTCCTTCTGCATGCAAGGCAAATGCCTTACCTTCATGCTATCTCTCTGGCACCCCAAACTAGCTTTTGAATGTGCTCACCTGCCACAGAAGAGCCTTCATAGGGGAAGTTCTCCACACACTGCTGCTCATCCTCTCCCGAGGCACAGTCCTGCTGGCCATCACACACCAGCCTCCGGGGGATGAAGCGCAAAGGCCGGCAGAGGAAGTAGTACTTGTCCAAAATCACCTTGACTGGAAGGGGGCAGAGAGGGTTAATTAAGCACTGCCTGGGCGTGGGGAGTCTGGGTTTCCCTAAAAATTGTGCTGGGTATGGAGAAGGCATATGTAGGCCTAGACTCATGTTGGCACCAGGAGTGGCGGACTTTAGTCTCCTTATGTGTCTCATGGAGCCCATACACCAGTTAAGACAGCAAGGAAGATTATTACGGGATGGAAATTAAGCTACAGTTCCACCAGCTGTGAGTAAGGGAAGGGACAGTGCAGATCTGGAGGGCTCAGCCTGCCTGTCTGGGTACCCACACTTCCCCTCCTTGATCCCCCCTTCATTCTGTGTGATGGGAGGGACTCCCTGGCTTGGCAGGTTGTGGACCCTTGATGAGACGATAATCCATGAAATGTCTCAGAACCCTGCAGGGTGGACTCAGAATCAAATGCTCTGATCTGTGTCCAGTAACTTCTGAGAAAGTTCTCTGCTGCCAACTCTTTCTACACAGTTACTTTTGTCATTAGGGAATGTTGCTATGAAATACAAATGGGTTTGGTTGTTTGAAATCCAGTTTGGGCTATACAGAGCTATGTTATAGCAGAGGATGGTAACAACAGCAAGTACGAACCAGGCAGAAAATTCAGGCGTAAGATTGGGGGAAATGACTGCAGTGCCATTTGCAGATATATGGATGCTGCAGTCTTCCCTTCTGCCTGAGAAAAGTCCCCTGAAATCCAGAGTTCCTGGCACTGGAGAGGAAGGAGGCAGCAGATTATGAGCAACCTTTCATGGAGGGCATTAACATCTGGTTTTGTCATTGTTGTTATTTTCGTCATTCCCAGTGATGCTCAGGAGTTATTTCTTGTTCTCTGCTTGGCAGTGCTCAGGGGACCATGTGGTACTAGGGTTGGAGCCAGAATTGGCCACACACAAAGCATGCACCTTCACTCCTGTGTGAACAGCAGTCCTTTAACAAGGTCAGATAAAACAGCTCATTCTCCGGGACCATATTGCAAGTGTTGATCCTCATGGGTGGAAGTTAGAGGTAAGAGAAGAATCACGTTCTTCCAGTCCTCTAACCCCTGAAGAAATGATGACACAGTTCCTGAGTCCAAGCTGCCTGCAAATGGTCAGGCAGCCCTGTGGCTTGGTAGTGGTGCCAGTAGTTGTGTGGCACAGAGTTCTGCTATGATGTCCGGGTCTCTCAACTGGCTTGGTTTCCTGATCTGGGAGCAGGAACTGGGCACTGGAGGGAATGTTCAGAGGCCACCCAGCTGTGCTCTGGGAGAAATGTTCATGAGTGAGGGGACCCTGCTGTCTGGCCAAATCCCCTGGTGGATTTGGCCAGCTAAGCCACACTAACGAAGGAAGACACTTTACTGGAAAAAAAAAAGAGAAATCTTCCCATCATCCTTTGAGAATACCAAAATTTCTCTGTGGTTTTGGGAGTTTTGGGGACCACACTGTGTAGTGCTCAGTGTCTACTCTCAGGGATCAGTCCTGGAATAGGGATCAAATCCGGGTAACCTGCAAGGTTTGCACCTGCCTGCAATACTGTCTCCCAGGCTCAGATGCTCCTCATACTGATAATATTCTCTCTCTCTCTCTCTCTCTCTCTCTCTCTCTCTCTCTCACACACACACAGCACACTGCTTTATGGCTCTATGGAACGGAATGGAACTGACCAGAACTGGAACTGAAACCAGAATGACACCACCGGGGGCACGTCCCTGGGTGGAAAGGCACAGGCAGAGGCCAAGTCCTGTCTTGCCTGATGCCTTTCAGTTATTTTGTCCTGCAGCCTCCAGAGCTGAAGTGGGAGATTTTATTTTCATTCATTTTGAGGGTTCTGAGAGCCACACCCCATGGTGCGTAGAGGCTTGTTCCAACTCCGGCAGGGTAGTGCTCGGAAATCCTGTGGGGTCTGAGGAGGAATTTGGGGTGTCTTGCATGTCTTTACCCATCAAACTAGCTTCCTGGCTCACACTCTCTGGGGAATAGACTTGCAGCACCTTCCAGAATGTTCCAGGCAGAAGAACTCTTCACCGACTATGCAGAATTCTGACAACTTGTGGTCCTCCTACATCATGAACTCTGAATCGACGAGGACAGTGAGTCCAGACTACCTGAGGTGTCCTCAGACCACGTGGCACTTAAGGGGATGAGCCAGGACTTGGCCCAACTACAAAGCTTGACACCTGTCTCAGGAGATTCAGTGGTACCTGCACACAGGTAGGTGGGTGGGTATTTTACTAGAGCCTCAGGGGTCAACCCAGCCTGGGATGAAGCCAGGATGTTACACTGTGACTTGGGAAGCCTACAGGCTAGAGGAACAGCTCCCTTCTCAGTTTGCAGAACTTGGAGTTGGGTAGGGGAGACAAAAAGCATGTAGGATGGGTGAGACCCCAGTTTCGTTTTATTTTATTTATTTATTTATTGGTTATTGGGTCACACCCGGCGGTGCTCAGGGGTTACTTCTAGCTCTGCACTCCAAAATCATTCCTGGATGGCTCAGGGGACCATATGGGATGCTGGGAATAGAACCACTGTCTGTTCTGGGTTGGCCGCTCGCAAAGCAAATGCTCTACCGCGGTGCTATCTCTCCGGCTGGAGACCCCAGTTTTTTTTTTTTCAGGGGAAACAAATCTTTTTTTTTTTTTTGGTTTTTGGTTTTTGGGTCACACCCGGCAGTGCTCAGGGGTTACTCCTGGCTCCATGCTCAGAAATTGCTCCTGGCAGGCATGGGGGACCATATGGGGCACCGGGATTCGAACCGATGACCTTTTGCATGAAAGGCAAACACCTTACCTCCATGCTATCTCCCGGGCCCTTAGACCCCAGTTTTAAATGAAGTATTAGCATATGGCCTGACCCCTTCTCCCTCCATCATGGCAGAGTGTGTTTCCCCAAAGCAAAGGCGCTCCAGGATTCTGGGCTAAGGTTGGGGTCAACAATCTAAGGTTTCTTTTTTGTTTATTTTGGGGGGGGCAACACTCAGCAATACTCAGAGTTTACTTCTGGTTCTGCACTCAGGTATCGCTTCTGGTGGGGCTCAGGGGGTCATATGAAATGCCAGGGATTGAAGCTATGTTTGCTGCATGCAAGGCAAACACCCTCCCCTTGAAGATCTCTCTGGCCCTTCTCCAGGTATCTTGAGTGTCACGTCTCCCTGGGATCTGACTAGTGTGGGCTGAGTGGATTGGGAATTTTCTATGAGCTGTGAGGTGGGGAAGGTGGCTGGAGGGATGCCCATCCTTATTTCTCTGTACCCATCATCACCCTGGGTCTGGCGATGAGACCAAATGAATAGGGGCTGGGGCTGGGGGCTTCTCTGGGTGCCGCTTTCGCCCAGCTGAGGTTCTCCTGAGGTTGTCAGGAGTTTTATTGAAGCAACAGTAGAGACAAGGAATGTGGTGTGTAGGTTTGAGACCTTGTGGGGTGTTGTATCCTCAGGGTGTTGCATGTGGGCAGGTGGGGCTGAGCTCACCTGCCTCTGCTGCGTTCAGAGTCGTGTGCACACCTCCATGTGGATCTGGGGTAGCAGGGCGCAGGGCATGCTGTGCTCAGAGGGGAGAAAGAAGGGGAAGGACGGGAGGGTACCCACTCACTGAGGATAGCCACAATGACGATGGTTGCCAGACTCAGCAACGCTGCAATGATGGGAACTCCCACTTTTTTGAAGGTCTCCAGGGGGCTGCGGGCTTTGGGTTGACGGGAGGCACCTGTGAAGGGAAGGGAAGACCTAGAGTTAGTGCTCAGGGACCACCCCCAGGCCTCCTGCACCCAGCGCTGAGCCATGGGGGTGCTTTGAGACACTTTGGGGCCAACCAGGAGCTATTCCTGCAGGCCAAGTTGAATATCAGTCAGTGCCTATTTCCTCACTTCTTGTTCATCCACCACCTGTTCACCCCACCAGTCTATTCACTCTCCTTCTTGTTCATCTACTTCCTTCCTGTTCACCCCACTTCCTGTTCACTCCACTGCCCGTTTTCTCCATTTACTGCTCACTCTACCTCCTGTGCTCACCCCACTGCCTGTGTTCACCCACCTTTCACAGGTGCCCACTGGGATCCTCCTGCCCAGGAGGTGTCTTGCACATCTCTGACTTAACTTGTTCTAGAAAATTCCTATGGTTCAGTTCAGTTAGTCTGCATCTAGCTCTTCCTGAAGAGGCTCAAACCTGCCTTTCCTCTCTGTCCCCCTTGTTTTCTCGGTTTGCTTGTGGCTGCTGGAGCGGGCAGACTTTGCTTGGCAGAGCTGAGTCAACACTGTACAGCTGCCTTCTGACGGCATCTTCGGCCCAATTCAGCAAGAGGGACTCCCAGGAAGGTTCCTTGTCTCTAAAGTGGTTCCATTTCAGAGAGAGAAGGCACCAGGTGGGAGTGGGAGATGATTTTTCTGAGTGACAGCAGAGACAGCAGCAGAGCACTTAATTGGGCCTCTGGAGGCGGGGGAGGGAGGAGGCGAATAGCAAGGCTGCAGCTGGGGAACTGGGAATTCTGGGGGTGCCTGGGCTGAAAGGAGGGCAGAGTGGGTTGTGGAGGCGGGAGGAGCAAAGGTGGGTTTGGAGAGTCTGGAGTCAAATGTAGAGTTTGGCTTTTATCCTGCCTAGTGCCAAAGTGGAGGCAGAGACAGGATCCCGTGAATAATTTATCTAGAGGGCACTTCCATCGGGGAGGTGATGGATGGGGACCCCATTGTCTGGGCAGTGGGTAGGGGAGGAGGTCATTAATGAGACAGAGGCAGGACCAGCTGCCAGGCCCATTTTGCTTGGCCTGCTGCAGGGGTGGAAGATGAGGGGGGGGGGGAAGGAGTCCTGGAAAATGAAATTCTCAGGAAGGAACAGCAATATATTCTATGAGTTCCATTTCCCTGCAGTAAGCTGAGAATTTATCCTGGGATGGTGAAAAAGAAGGCAGAAAAACAGAGCAGCGTAGGATAGTAGGGTCCCCTATAGCCCCTGACCCATGTCTTCACCTTCTCCAAGGCTTTTTCTAAATATCACCTTCTCAGGGAGCCCTTCCCTCAGCCTCTTATTTAAAAGGTGTCTTCCAGAGTCCAGAGAAATAGTACAGCAGGAAAAGCGCTTGCTTTTTACGTGGCTGACTTGGATTCAATCTCCAGAAATAAATAAGATTCCCTAAGTACTTTCAAGAGTGATCCCTGAGAGCATTACTGGGTGTGACTCAAAATCTAAAAAAAAATTCAATCTTTCTGGGCCTAGAAGAAAGTCCAGAGTGATCATACAAGAGGTAGGACTCTTGTCTTAATGCAGTTGACCTGAGTTCCATCCTTGACACCAGGAGTGATGGCTGAGCGAAAAGTCAGGAGTAAGCCCTGAGCACTTTTGGGTGTGGCCCCCCTTTCTAACTTTCCAACATTTCCTCTCCTCATCTATTTTTGTTTTCCCCTAATGCACTTGTTAATAGAGCAAGTAGACTCTCTCACATTCATTGAGTTCTGCTGCCCTTCCTGCCTAAAGGGAGCCTCCATGAAGATGAAGGTTTGCTGCTTTATTCATTGCTGTGCTCCCAGATCTGGGTCTGTAGTGTGGGCTCAGGTGATGCCTGTCAGGTGGGTGGAGGAAATTCTATCTTCCTTCTTGCATGATGTTGGCACAGTTGTCTCATCCATGACCTCAGCTCTTCAAAAGCAGGAGGGCAGCGGTCACCCTGCCACCCTGTCAGCTGTCTCTGCTGTGGTCAGAGTCTGGGGGACATTTGCATTTTCTCAACAGGTGCCATTAAGCATAAAGCTCCGAGCTGGGCAGCTGGGGACTGTCAGCCACTCAGCTGGGGGCTACAGGGTCCTGCTCTGTCTCTGTTGAGGTCATAGGACAGGGTGTCCACTTATTCCTGCCTTATTAACTCTGTGGTAGTTACATAGAGCAATTTGTTCTTCCAGAGATTGACATATTGTTGGTAGCCCCTAGGGGAGCTGCCTGCCCTTTTTACCCCTTACCTTGGGAGGTGGGGGGAAGGCTTGCATCTTTATTATCTCCTAGCAGAGATAGTAAGCAACGCCCCCTGCTGGCTTCTTCCACCAGTCGTTCCTGCTCGCATAGACCAGCAACCAACTAGCTACCCATTGGGGGACCCTGTGACCTGCCTGCGCCAGGACCACATTCTTTTCCTTGGGGCTTTAGAGTCAGTGCAAATTAGTCTCAGACTCCTGCCCCACCTTGTTAGATGCTCTCCCTGCCATGTTTCTCTGTATTTGAATTTCCTCCTGGCTCTTGGACAACTCTCAATTTTGTTTGTTTGTTTATTTATTTACTTATTTATTTATTTTTGGGCCACACCCGATGACACTCAGGGGTTATTCCTGGCTATGTGCTCAGAAATCGCTCCTGGCTTGGGGGACCATATGGGATGCCAGGGATGGAACCGAGATCAGTCCTAGGTCAACTGCGTGCAAGGCAAACGCCTTACTGCTGGGCCACCTCTTCAGTCCCTATTTATTTATTTATTTATTTATTATTATTATTTTTGGTTTTTGGGTCACACCCGGCAGTGCTCAGGAGTTACTCCTGGCTCCATGCTCAGGCACGGGGGACCATATGGGGCACCGGGATTCGAACCGATGACCTTTTTGCATGAAAGGCAAACGCCTTACCTCCATGCTATCTCCCGGGCCCCTATTTATTTATTTTTTGGACACACTTCGTGGTGCTCTGGGATTACTCCTGGGTTTGTTCAGGGATCACACATGACTCATCGGATCAAATGGGGTTCTGGGGATTGAACCCAGGTTGGCTGGTATAAAAAAAGCGCCCAACTCACTGTGCATTCTATCTGCCCCCCAAAATCATCTCCATTTCTTTTCAATTTGCATAGGGGCCACTCCCAGTAATTCACAGCCCATTGGTTTTCCAAGAGTCAATGCTCAGCCAGGGATAGGACAGTACCTGCCACTTATGGCACCTTACCACCTGAGCACCCAGTCCCTCTTACCTGTGAGCCTGCGGTCCTGTTCTTTATACTCCCAAGCCCATAGCACTCCCTTTTCTTTGAGGAAGGGTTTGACCCTGGTGGTGCCCTTGCCAAAGTTTATCTGACCCTTGATCTCTCCTTTTGCAAGTTTCATTTGATCCCAAACCCAACAGCACCTCTAGGGCAGCACGCACAGGCAGTATGGTGTGGAACATGAAGGGGGTGCAGGGGAACCCCCAAAGGCTGATGGAGAACAAGAAAAGTGAGACTGAGCTTACCACGGTGATTCAAGGGCTGGTCACTGACTGGGTCCTGGAATTGAAGGAGAAACAGCAGTGAGAGTAGGGAGGCTTGAGGACCCAGTGGGGAGATCTGGTCTGCATTCCCTTTGCCCTGACCAGTTCAAGTCAGGGGGCTCTGTGATAGCCAGGGTATTGATTCAGGATACAGACGGTAGCTCCAGTACTGGATACAGCTAGACTACTAGCTATGGGACCAAGAATAGTTGAAGAAGAGTTGACCATGTGTTGGGTTGTTGGATCTATGACCCAGCTTTATTATCTATTTATTTATTTATTTTTGTTTGGGGGCCATGCCTGATGGTATTCAGGGTTTATTTCTGGTTTTGCGCTCAGGGATCAGACTTGGTAGGGGTTGGTGGTGGTGGTGTTTATAGGATGCCAGGGACTGAATCCAGACTGCCTGCCTGCAAGACAAATGCCCTGTATGTTGTACTATCTTTCTGGCCAACCCAGATTTTGTCAATCCATTGTCTGCTATGTAGTTGTACTTCTGCTTTACATTTGGACACAGAGAAGACTTGGACTTATTAAGGGCTGAGAAATGCTCAGAATATTTCCTCATCAGACAGATGCAAGTTCAAACCACAGGATCTCTCCACAGAGACCCCAGAATAGCTCAAATCAGACAGATAATGCTTAGTGTTGATGAGGACATGGAGCCACTGGAACACCCTATATTGTTGTTGGCATGAGAAGCTGGTATACATGCCTTGGAAAAGGGTTTGGCAAAATCTATTACAGCTAATCACAGGACCATTCTAGGATTTTATGACCCAGAAATTATGTCAAAAAATGACTCACATAGATGGCAAAAACAAACAAACCTGTGGCTGAATGTTAATTGTCGCTTTATTCATAGTGACTAAAACAGGTCTATTGTAAGTGGAGAGACGTGGTTTGTTCTATTTATATAATGGGCTGTAACTCAGCGTAGGTAAGAACAAACGTTAGATACAATGGATAAAACCCAGGAATGAATCTTGTAGATGAAAGAAGGAAGGAAGAAACTAGAGTCGAGCATATTTCCTGTGTCATCTGATATATATGGAGCATGGCACATCTGTGGTGCTCCTGGATATGTACTCAGGCAGCACCCCTGGAAGTGCTTGGGTCATGTGGCGCCAGGGATTGAACTGGATTCTGCCTTACTCTTTGCACTCTCCCTACGGTGCTTCCTTTAGATGAGATTTTGAAGGGATAGCTAAGTCATGGTGAGAAAAGACACAATAGTGGTGATGGTTTGTGATATGGTTGTTGGGAGGAGCACAGTGGAACTCAGTCTCCAGTTCCTGTTTCTATGGCCTGTATGTACCCAATGTTTCACACCAGGCTTGTCCAGGAAATGATACCGGGATCTGAGCACTGGGCTCTTAGGTTGTTTTCACTGTTGCTTCTACTGGCATTACTGGGGCCAGGCCAGGCTGCCACTCCTGGCACACAAGAGAGAATCAGGCAGATGCATGGCTGCGACCAGAGATACAATGAATAATAACACTGACAGCCCTGCACACAACCAGCAACACCAAACTGTCTACAAAGTCCGAGCACCTAGGTTCAAAGGCCTGACACCATTGTTGGATGATCCATCGAGTAATTCTCCCATTAAACCAATATTTGTGGAGGGTCAATGGTACCAGACACTCCTCGAAGAGTTGTGGGTTCAAAGACAAATAAAAACTAATTAGAGCATCGTGGGAGAAGGATCATAATAGGACAAGTGAGCAGTGAGTGGGGGCCTAAGAAGGCTGAAAAAAGGGGATCCTGCTGGGTGCCCAGCCACACTTGCAAGCAGGGTCTGGGCAATTGTCAGTCACTCAAAGATAGGATATGGCTAAGACTAAGTGACAGGCAGGGGCCAGGTTGGGGCTGGAGGAACCAATGAGGAGGCCGGGGTGGGAGCAGGACAGAGATGGTCGGGGACAGTTCATCACAAGGAAGGACTAGTAAGGCAATGACCCGCTGCTGCTCCTAATGTACTCAGGGCTGGGGGTAGGAAGATGGGCTTGCCAGGGTGCAAACCCCAAAGGAGCAGTAGTGTGCTAGGAGTATTAACACCCACATCTGGGCCCTTCCCTCTTCTTCGAATTCACCTGTGTGGACGTGTCGGCATGAATTGAGACAAGCAATTGAGGGAAAAATCTCTTTCGTTTATTATTAATTCAACAAATATTGACTGTCTGCCTTTGACAGAGTGGAATGTGCTGGAAGCTGAGACACAGAAAGAGACGAAAGAGGATTGGAGTTGGCCCTTGCTAAGGGACAGGGGTTGCTCAACTTTGACTGGAAATGAGTCCCAGGCTGCTCTGTTTTTGTTTTGTTTTGTTTTGTTTTCGGGTCACAGCCAGCAGTTTTCAGGGGTTACTCCTGGCTCTACGCTCAGAAATTGCTCCTGGCAGGCTTGGAGGGACCATATGGGATGCCAGAATTTGAACCACCATCTTCTGCATGCAAGGCAAATGCCTTACCTCCATGCTATCTCTCCGGTCCCCTTTTTTCTGTTTTCAAGGACTATTGGCTCAAATCGTGGATTGGGATTTGACAAAAAAATCCTATACTGTTTTGAAAATGAGAGGAAGAGAGGAAAGCAAACAAATTCCAACTGAAGAATAAGTAGAAATAGAGAGAGGAGGGTCCCTTGAGTATACCTGGCACCAAGTGGGTATCCAGCCAGTATTTGTAGAAGGAAAGGATGAAGCACTGGGTTTTGTTTGGTTTTGGATTTGAGTTTGGGGCCACACCCGGCAATGTTCAGGGATTACGTCTGGCTCTGCACTAAAGGATCACTCCTGGAGGTCCTCCGAGGTTGCTAAGGATCAAACCTAGGTCAGCAACATACAAGGTGTGTGTTTTATCATTTTGGCTCCTTGAAGGCAAAGTTTTTTATTTCAGGGCTCAGTAAAAAGCACAAGAAAGCTGATGACGTCTATTTTCCCAGTGGAATATTGTACAGCAGGCAAAGCAGAAGGCTATGGGGTCAGAAAGAGACATGGACTAGTGCATTAGCAATTTAACATTGCAGGAGAGCTGGCCCAGGGCCGTGATCAGCACTAAGGCACATACTTTGCACAGGTGGGGTCTTGGGTTTGACCCCCAACACCACCAAAGTCAATCCCGAAAGATGACCCGGAACCCAGAATGAAGCTGGGTTTGGAAAGGGGATGCTTAGCATCCTGCAGCTTCTGGCACTGATCCTGGCCCACCCGGATGTAGGGCCCTGGCTCAGGAATCATGGCAGTGATGGCCCAGGTACCTCTGCATATTGTGTTGTGGGCGAGGGCTCATGGCTCAGTGCCTTTTAGGGTTGAATCCAACTTCTGTTTTGGGTGGTAGATTAGTGAAGACTTTTCATTGCTTTGTTAAAACCATCTTACGAGGACTGGAGAGTTAGCACTGGGGTTAAGGTGCTTGCCCTGTTTCCAGCTGAGCCTGGTTCCAATCTCTGATACCACATCTGGTCCTCCGAGCACCACTAGGGGTCACTACTAAATTCAGAGACAGGTAACCCCTGAGCCTTGCTGAGTGTTACCCGTCTCTCCTGTCCCCAAATAAGACCATCTTAAATAGCTGATAGATTACAAGCTCCTACCTCCACCCTCTGTGGATCATAATTCTCTAGGATGAGGCTTGCTCCAAGACTGTGAACTTGAGGTTCAAAGAGAAAATAGCTCTCAAATAGCTCTCAACCCTCCCCAATGCTCAGCTCCCATGCTGAGGGTAGGGGGTGTTTCTTGAAGCCTCTGGGGGAAGCAACCTTGGCACAGGGATCTGAAACAATGGGGGTGCTGCCCTTCAGGGCAGAGGTTGCTGCTGAAGGTCCTAGAACTCAAAGAGAGGAGGGTGGGCAGTAGGGACTTTGGGCCTCCTTCATGTTACCCTGGCACCATGGAGAAGAGGCTGATGGTTGCCACAGCACATCTCAGCCACTGTCCCTCTGGACCTGGGACAGAAAGGACAGGGCCCAGGTGTTAGGAGTGGACACTTCACACCCCACCATGGTCTCAGAGACAGAGCTGCAAGGGGTTCTTAAATACCCCAGAAAATGCCCCTTATTTTCATGCAAGGACCCCCAAGAAGGATACAACCTAGAGCCAAGAGAAGCCCAGGTTGAGGGACACCCAGCTTGCCTGTACCATCCTCCCTTTAGCCTTAACTTGAACTTGGTCTCCCCACAACTGCCCCAGCCCAGCCAGGCCTGGCCCAAACAAAGGTGTGGACCTTTCCCTTCTGTGGGGGCCATTGGCCCTGCGGTGGATTCCGCCCTGTGGTGGATCCTGCCCCGTGATGGATCCTGACTCACAGGCCCAGCCCAGCATCAGGTGTCTGGCTGTGGGCTATTGCTGCCCAAGTGCCCTAGAAGGACAGGAGAAGGGCCCCCCAAGCCCC
>PVKC010004036.1:0-27792 GCA_004027635.1 Crocidura indochinensis | reverse complement strand
AAAACAGTAGTCAGAGCATGTAAGTAAGAAAGCATATATGAAAACTAACTGCACTGAACAGGTAAATAATTATATGGAGATAAAAACTCAGACTTCAAACTATACTTCATAAATGTAATAAAATTAAAGTTCATGAATATTTCATTATTTGATGTGTTATTCACTCAAACTTACTGGAGTTAACTCTTCTAGACATTTTGATGTGCCCACATAATTTTGATAGTGAATATATATACATATATCAGTTCATCAATTCATTATTTCATTAATTTATTTTTATGGATAGTATCATAAAATATTTATGAAAGACTTTAAATTCTAGGTTTCTAATATTAATTATAATATGACCCTAAAATGAATAAAAATAATACCGCGCATAGTACTAGTTTTGCTTAGTATATATGTTAAATGGTGGCTAATTTTATGTGTCAGCTTGGTTAAGCCATGGTGTTCAGTTGTTTAGGGAAATGTTTACTTTGAATATTACTGTGAAATCAATGCACATCTATAATCTGATACTTGCATTAGTTTACTTTAAGTAAAAGATAGAACCTTTGATAATGTAAGTGAAATTTATTCCATTAGATGACTGCCTTACAAGTAGCAGTTAAGATTTCCTGAGCAAAAAGGAATTCTGACCCTTCACTGTAATATCACTAACTCTTTTTTAAGCAAATTCCTTCCAATCTGTCCACGTTTCAATCTTCCCATATAAGATATTTTTATCAGGCACATTCACATAATACCAAATGTAGGTAGATAAGAGGACCTACAAAAATTGACAAGTACAAAATGAGATATGAATCTTGGAAAATACAATAAGCATTGTTTTAAAATTTAACATTTATTAGAGTCATAGTGATTTCACTTTTGATGACGTGTAAAAAAATTTCCCTAATTGGAAAATGGAAAGTGTAGTTTAGAAAATAAAGTATCCCGTGTTTTAGATATCAGGATTAATTAAAGTGAAATTCTAGAATAAATTATACCTCATACTTAAAGCTTATGGTTAATAATAATAAGAATACAAGACGACAATTCAAACAAAATATTTCTAATTTTAGTTGAAGTGAGAGAATTTTCAGAGATTTCTGCCTTCCTTAATTTATAGCTTCAATATGTACAACTAGCTCTGGCCAAATATAAAGGGGAAAAGTCTATCTGTAGCCAGTCTTGAAACACACAAAATGATGACATATTAGGGTTTATGGGCACAAATAGAATATAATACTTTTAGAGAAATGAACACAATGAAGTATTTTTAGTACTTATACATTTCTTATGCTCTTATTCTTCATTCCCAACCAAATTTATATAATTTAAAGACTTGAGTTTTAATTAAATATCACTGTATCTACAATAAGTTTTAAAAAATAATCTTTGGATATATTTGATTTAATTTTTAAATAGATGTAAAAACACCTAGAGCACAATGGAATAACCTATCCAGTTTTATTTAACACCTATCTTATTTGCTGGCTACATAAACTAATGACAAATAACGTTTTCAATACCATCCAATGAAGTTCTAAATTCTTCTATTCTCTACCAAAATAAAAAAAAAATTGAAAAAAATCTGCATATTTACATGAAGAAATCAAGATGAATGTTCCAACTCATCTAACCTGTGAAATAATACCATTCAATAATCATAAAACACTAACTGGAAAACATTGATAAGATCAGACCTAATTCATTCTAAGTCAGTGGCCAATTTCCTGGCATTAGAGAAATATGTGTATAAATGAGTGTGTGTGTATATATATGTATACACCTCACATTTTTGTCATTTTTAGCAGAATGTCTTCATATTCATTATTAGAGTCACAGAATCACATCTCTTTCATTTCCAGTGAGATCTAGAGGAACTTATTCTGTCAAAGAAAAATCAGCATCCATATGTCAAAATTATTTTTAGCATGAAAGAGATATTATTTTATGCTCTGTTGGAAATAGAGAGATAACATAGACATAGGTAACAGGATTACATCAAAGTGGTGTGACCTACAAGATCTAAAGATTTCAACCTTTGTGGTATGGCCTGACTTTCATGTTCATGGAAGAATAGCTGGAACCTCTTACTGGCTCTGAACCCAGAGAGAGGCAGAAGGTATATTCAGATTTCTTTTGCTTGGTAAGGGGAAGGAGTCTGAACTATCACTCAATAACCATATTAAATTAAATGTTCATAATTATCAACAGCACAAACTTAGAGTCAAGAAAACCGAATTTTTATCCTAACTTTTCCACTTATTGTGTGAAACATGAGAGGGTCTTCCTTTCTAGAATTTGGTGTCTGCATTGGTGATATAGAGATTATTGGAGTACCTACCTCATTACTTTGACATTTAATTAGATATCACATTTAGAACCCTATGAATTGTTCTTGGAACAGAATAAGTGCATCAAAGACATGTAGCTTTAATTAGTTTTCTGAAGAACAGGGAATTGAACTGCCTCTAGCTACCTACCTCTTCTGAAGGAAGCTCTTCTTCCATGATGAACATTACTTCCAGTATACTTGTCATTGTATAGTATTAGGCATATGACAAGTATAATTTGAGGACTGAAACTGAAATAGGTCATTTTTCAGTAACTTCTTCTAAGATCCAACCTTCAGAAGATCACTTTTGAGGAGACCATGGTCCTTTGCCATTAGTGAAATGCTTGTGTTTATTAGGCAAGAAGAATTGGTATAAGAAGTAACTATGTCTTGATGATACTGGAATTTCTTAATTTTGATGGTATGTGATAACATCTGTGTAAGGATTGATATTCAATGGCATATTCCCAAATTTCTAATTCATTGACTTTATAATTTAAACTTGTTCCAGTTAAGTTTCTATCTGTTGCAATCAATGACAACACTTGATTTGTATTATTTCACTTGCTTTCAGTAATGCTGAAAATTATCATTATCCATGTTTTATTGATAAAGTGTAGTTTCAAGGTAAAACTAAACCCAAGTATGTAATATGTGCATAATTCCACATTTTGCACAAGAAAACGTTACAGAGTCATGAGAGAAAGTGTATTTATTGACCAGTGGTTGTCAACCAGCCTCTTAGATCTTACTGAGTTAGCCAAACTTTTTTTTCTGCTGCATTCCCTGCCACTTATATTAGCCAAAGTTTAACATAAATCACCAGAGCAAGTGTTAATTATAGCATAAAAGGTGAAAGGAAAAAGCAAATTAATTTTACATGTGTATGACAACACCCAAGTACAAATCTCTAAATCATGTTAAAACCAGAATGACTTTTAATATTTTTGAACTCTTACATCCAATTCTTATGTTGTTGTTGTTATTGGAAGTAGGTATTTGGGGTGACACTCATGGGTGCTCAGGGCTGAGCTATTCCTGCACTGTGTTCAAGAGTTGTCCATGATAGTGCTCAAGGTATTATATGCATACAACGGATCAAATCCTAGCCTCCGTCTGCAAGCACCTTAGCCCCTATCATATTGCTCATTCTTTCTCTAAGACTTTATTTCTGCTTTTCCTTTCAATTCATCATGTGCTTTCCTGTAGCTTCTCTTCTCTTCTCTCCTTTCATCTAATTTCTCTTAGTTTTTCAAGTGATAGTATATTATCATTGCTTCAGGAAATTTCTTTTAACTCAAAGAGCCAGACACAGAATTTCTCTTCTTTTCTGTGTCCCATGACACAGTAATATAACTAAAGTTATGAGAGATGCCTCTTTTCTAACACTGTCCCTCATAACACGTGCTGCATCCCAAAATTTTATATCCCACATATATTACTTTGTATGTATGTTTTCATTTTTTAAGTGCTCATACATGGAAATGTTCTAGGTGTAATTATGAATCTATAGTTAGGAATGACCCATATAAGTGTTCTGTGGTGGTTCTAGGGATCAAATAAAATCAAAGTAATCCACATATAAAGCAATTGCTTTATATCCTATACTTTATATGATTTTTTTGAATGGTGTAAAGAGTAGATTTTGACAAAATAGATGTTTTCCTCTGTCTCCCCACCCAAAAAAACCTCTAATTTTGTTATCCAGATAAATTTGGCAGGCAGAAACATTTTTATCCTAGTTTGATGTTCATATTTTGTAATATAACACAAACCATCCTTTAGCTTAACAGCTTCTTTTCTTTACCTCCTCTAGTTCTTTGCAGTTCTGCTCTAATTGGGAAGATAAATGAAAATAACACATAAAGATAATTTATATATTCTGAATATAGCTGTTTTGCAGCATGAAAAAAAATCATCATGAAAAAATGATGAAAAGATGTTCATAAAATTTTTGGCTTTAAATTTACTCTTGCTGCCATTTTAATTATCAGGCACAGAAGCTTTTTTTAATGTTCGGCTTTCTAATACTGAAAACTGGTTTTTATCATATTTTTTACTTCAAAGTCAATTACTATATCTAGCGCACATCAAAAGTATTTACTTTGAATAAAGTCAATAAAATCTAAGATAATTATACTAGTGATTCTGTAAATTTAACTTCTAAGTAAGAAAGTTGAAAGAATGATATTTAAAAGGATAAAATTTTAATGAACATGCACTGTACCTAATTAAACTTTTTCCCCAGAAATATTCTCTTGCAATGGAAAAGCCACTGAAATGAAGACGAAAATGAGCTAGTTAGGATATATATATTGCATTGATGAGCCTCACTTCTCAGTTTGATAGAGAAGACAGCATCTCTTTTTGTGAAAACCAAACTGAAACAGTTTTGAATTATTAGGATAGCTGTAAAAAATGTACCAAATCTGGACAGGTGAACTTTTGAAGTTATGTATCTTTCACTATCCTCATTAAACAAAACCCTGAAAGACCAAATCCTCATGTGGGTTAGGGATAGAATGTTTCAAACAGCTGCTAAGCAGTGAGAGGCCTGCTTTGTTGCCAACCGCCATCTAAGTTGTCCTTTGAATGCATTGTCTCTGAAGCAGATGGATGGAAGAGGCCAAGAGCTCTTCAACACCACAGAGAGCACAGTAAAAAAAAAAAAGGGTATGTAGCATGAGTGTTGCAGAGTAGTGTTCCTAAGCTTCAAAATACAAGTGATGTAGGCCTTCTTTTTGCCGAGTAGGGGGATGGGAGAAGAGAAGAAATCACATTAGCAAAGAGGATTAACACCGCTAAATCAAAGTAGTCAGAATATGAGAGATTGTGAATAAAGGAACATGTTCCTCAATCACTGCCAAATCAGTGTTTCACAGGAAGTTCTCAATTCCATATGATTTACTGCATTGAAAAGATTCTTGATGCTATTGTGTTCACCTTGGAATCTCATCTTTTACTGAAGAGATGCTAGTTCTAATGTTGATATGAGGAAATAATCTGTTCAGCTGCAGTTCTTCATTTTCTGATTACAATAATGAAACGACTTGTGTTTTACAAATGCAATTTACCACAAAAGGTGCTAACTCAAAGAGATAAATTAAACTGATGTTCATATTTATTGCCATGAAGATGAAAACAGTTACTTGGAAATAAGCTGCAAACCTGAACCAATCAGAATGCAAGTGAAAATCAATAATTCATCCTCATACATCTTCCTGCACTTTGCTGGCAATTGCAGACAAAATTAACAACAACCTTGACAGCCAAAAGTAATGACTCTACCTTGTTTCCCCAGGAGGGCAGCACCATTTCAGTCCCAGAGACATGGACTCATCATTTTTCACACTCTGCTGTGGAAACTTATAAGTCAGATCTTTTCTGTGACTTAATTTTATCCATAGTCCAGTAGTGATTATTTTTATATGTTCCCAAGTAATAAGTGGTTTATATTTGCAGAAGCTAAGTCTCCCAGAATTGAAATTCAACAAAATCAAAACAATCAAGCCCAGTTATGAACCATGGAAAAAGACATCAATATTTCACCAGGGATGTAGGATCCCATAGAGGAGATATTCTGAGGTGTCATAATTAGAGATCAATTGATTGCTGTAAACAGAAAAATACTTTAAGTTAATAAAAGTAAAATAGTTTTTTGTTTTTTGGGGGACCACACCTGGATATGTGCTCAGAAATCGCTCCTGTGATCATAAGGGATGACAGAAACCGAACTCAGGTCTGTCCTGGGTCGACCTTATGCCAAGCAAATGCTTTACCATTCTTTGGTCCCACGTAAAATAGTTTTTAGAACCAGAAAGTAAGGAATAATCTCACAGGCATTTAGGAACAAAAATACTTCCGTCTTCATATCTCTTTCTTTCTCACACATATGCACACTTTCTGTTTTTTATTTTTAAGGTCATCTCAAAGAAACCAAATAGATCATTGTTTAAAAAATTAGTTTATGAGTCTGGAGAGATAATACCGTGTGTAAGGCTTTTGCCTAGTAAACAGCAAACCCAAATTCATCTCTCTCGGGATTCTTCTGGCTATGTGCTCAGAAGTCGCTCCTGGCAGGCACGGGGGACCATATGGGAACCGGGGGATCGAACCGTGGTCTGTCCTGGCTAGTGCAGGCAAGGCAGCAGGCACCTTACCTCCTGCGCCACCTCCCGGCTCCCCCAAATTCATCTCTTAACTTCTCATATGGTCCTATGAGTTTACCAGGAGTGATTTCTCAGAGCAGAACAAAGAGTAACTCCTGGTTACTGTAGATGTGGACAAAAATTTAGTTTATATGATGAGAGTGATAACATCAAACACAGATCAAAAGAATATGAAAAGATTTAATAATCATTAGTACTCATATAGAAATGTTTGGGTTTAATAAAAGACATAAAATAGTTCCAAACAGCTGCAGAAAATAGAGAAAGGTATTTGGTTAGGGGGTTGATTGTACTTCGGAGGTGCAGCTACAGAAAAAAAAAAATCTCAGACAAGCCACAATTTGAGTTTCCATCAGTGCTGCTGGAGCAAACTCAGGAATTATCAACTTGTCTAAGAGACAAGGCAAAAGGAAAGGCCAAAAAGAAGAGGAGATAGTGCGGTGGAGACACAAAAGCTATTTGCAATTAAGAATTTCAAACGTGGGAAGACTCTTTATTTCCCACTCTGAACCCAAAACTGTGATATCAGATTTCCTGTGTACACCTGTTCTATTGTCTTCAAAGCCTCTGGTTTTCTGTTTCTAATGATTGTTGTTAGCAGTGGCTGAACTAGTCATAACTCCCAGTGATCTTATAATGCTAAAGACATTCTCCGTACATATAACTAAAATAGGACAAACAATAATATAAAAAGACAAATTTGGATTCCATTTTTCATAAATGAGTTTCTTGTGGTTTAGGCATCTACTCTGTTCTTTCCATTCTAATAAGAGATAAGCTCGTGTGCTTTAAGAATGGCCATTCATATAATCAATTTTAAATAATTCTATTGTTGAGATAAATCTTATTAAGAGTAATGCTTATGGGAATTTAATAGACAGCTTCAACATCTCTTCCTGGTTTTCTTCAATTGTTTTCATGCTTTCAAAATAAACTCTACACTAAACTCCTTACATTTAGTTACTATGATTCTATGGCTTTCTGAACCAAACAAGTCTATGTATAAAAATAGTTAATTAAAAATAGTTAATTACATATATTAAATAGAAAATTAAAATATCTATAAATAATTGCTTTCATAAGATATTACTTTGCCTTTCTAAATTGGGCATGATAACTCAAAATTTAAAACTTATTATAAATAATAAACCTCAGGATTCATGGAAATATGTTCTGCATGCAACAGTTTGATTTTTAGCATCACATGGGACACTCCTTAACAATGCAGAAGGAGGTCTTATAGGGCTCCATGCACTAAGTTTGGCTCCGGTGGTTTCCAGAATTACTGACCTCAAGCAATGCATATTGGCAAACATTCAGCATTGAAATAATTATTAGCTTGTTGTCTGAGTCACTTTAGGAATATTCTTGAGACTCAGGATCATTGCTTGAGAACCTTCACCAAATAGTAAGTTCCCTAATATCAGTCCTGACTCCTTAAGATATTAAACTCTAAAATATTATATAAATAACACTATATTATTTGTCAGAAGCATGGACATTGCAATGATTATTAAACATTATTGGATATTTATTATTTTATTTCCATATATCTCCATGTGCTTAAGATTTGAAATAAAAAATCATTTGTTTTATTTAACATTTATTTACAAACTTATAATATTATGTGTAATTGTATGATCATTGATATTTTTTGTAGGTATAGAATCTGATAGAATTTGGGAAGAAAAAGACATCAGAGGAAACTACTGACATAATTAGGCTCATATAAAGTCTTCACAAACATTGTAAATTTAACAATGTCTTCTCACTTCAAACTTACTTTAAACTTTCACGTTATGTGCCTAATATCTCTTTTTCTCAAACTTCTCTCCAAATCCACTCTTTAACTTTTATCATTCAGATTTTATTAACTGGAGAACTTGAAATTCTATATTCAGTAATTTTTTTCTAGCACTAACCCATTGTTGTGTGTTTTTCATAGTCATTTATCAAATTAATCTCCCAAACCCAAATTGTCTCTGTTATCACAGAATCTCCAATTCACAATACCATTTGATGTTAATACAGTAATATTCCAAGTTCCTGATGTTTGTTAGGCCCCTTCCTAAATTATTTGTGAATTTTTTCACACTTGATCTTTATAACTACTATCAGATGGAAACCTAATTATCCCTGTTTTATGATTGAGGTTTCTAAACTTATTTTGCTAAAGCTAGAGAAAAAGTTTTTTTCCAGGTGCATGAACTAGAAAAGAGCACTTATCTTCTTGACAAGAGAAATGATTCACTTAGGTACTGGCTCTCTTCTGGTGCTTAGAACATATCCAGAGAATATCTTTAATTCACATATTCAAAAGACACTTACCAGTTCATCATAATGAGAAATCAATCAAAATTCTTAGTTATAAAATATTTCTCCCAGTTATACCTGGATTTCTCTTTTATACTCCAATTGTTTTGAAAAGGGGGCCACTGGTTGATAAGTTGAAAAGACAATAAACTTATAATAAAATTTCTCTTTATCATACCATTTAAAGAAATAAATACCATACATATTAGGTGTGTTAAAATGATTTAACTTTAAACTGTCTTATTAACCAAATCATTTTTTTAAAAAAATATGATCCTCTCTGGTATTTATAAAGTACATAAAACTATGGTTTTTAAGCTTATCAAAAGGTCACACCAAGATATATTATAAGTGGGTGAAGGGAAAAAAGGCAAAGTAAGAATTTATAACAGGGAAATAGCAGAGCCATCAGGAAGACATTCGGATCAATGAGTGACACTCAGAGTTGATGAATAAAAGAAGGAAATCAATGTAATTTCTATATAAGTTAATGCTTGCAGAACCATAAAGAATAGTCTGAGTGCAGTCTTTTCAAGAAGTTTTTCTTGGGACCAGGGAGATA
Organism: Crocidura indochinensis; assembly: GCA_004027635.1. Classification (NCBI taxonomy): domain Eukaryota; kingdom Metazoa; phylum Chordata; class Mammalia; order Eulipotyphla; family Soricidae; genus Crocidura; species Crocidura indochinensis. The sequence goes on along the minus strand of PVKC010004036.1, from coordinate 18,425 downwards.
GCATGGAGGTAAGGCATTTGTCTTTCATGCAGAAGGTCATCGGTTCGAATCCCGGTGCCCCATATGGTCCCCCGTGCCTGCCAGGAGCAATTTCTGAGCATGGAGCCAGGAGTAACCCCTGAGCACTGCCGGGTGTGACCCCCCCAAAAAAAAAAAGTTTTTCTTGGAGTTAAAGAAAAGATCCTGTCTGAAAAATGGCAATCCTTCTTATAATTCTTAGTGGTGATTTAATAAAGAATTCGGAAAAATATCAAAATAATAATTTTCATGCAACTATATATGACAAATTATAGATATTAAAGACAATAGATTTAATTTTACATTTACTTTATTTTCTACCACTCTTCTGTCCTAAGTGTTTCTTTTTGATTCTTTATGTTTTCTAGTGCCATTTAAAATATGTTTTTAAATATATTTAAAATATATTTTAAAATTCTTGTTAACGACCAGAATCAATTCTTACTTTAGTTTTTCTTTTAAAGAACATTTTTAATGCATATGTGGTTATCCAACTATAGTATATATTTTCTTCCACTACCACTGCTTCTTGCAAAAGTTTAAACAAATGGAATTTGATCAAAGTGAATTTTGGGGGTTATACATCTTTCTTTAGATGGACATACAAAGTGGAGGAATCTGTAAATATGCATATAAAGTCACGATTAAAGAACATCTTATTCTTACTATAAGCAAGCCTGCCTCCTAACTACTAGGCTGTGTTTTGCTCTTACACCAAATTAAAAATATATATTTTATCTCATATACCAGAATCTTTTAATTTGCTACAAAATTAATAATTTGGCTCATAGGCTTTCTGCCTTTGAAATTTAAAAAAGATTTCTTAAAATATATTTTTTAATTTTTTTATCGGGAGCAATGTGAATTACAAGTATTTCACAGTTGTAGTTCAGGCACATAGTCATAGTAAATTAGGGCCATTCCCACCACCAGAGTTGACTTCCATCCACCCTAGTTCCTACCACGTATTCCATACCTCCACCCTTAGTCCTGTTGACTGCTAGTATAACAGATCCATTTTGCATAAAGCTTGTTATGGTTTGGATCTCTTGATTCTATTGTCATTAACCAGGATTTGGATCTCTTGATTCTATTGTCATTAACCAGGATTAATAAAATGACAAAATTTATTTGACAAATTTTGAAATATACTTTGAATGAAAACAAATAAACTCTTTTTTCTTTTTTTTTGGTTTTTGGGTCACACCCGGCTGTGCTCAGGGGTTACTCCTGGCTCCATGCTCAGAAATTGCTCCTGGCAGGCACGGGGGACCATATGGGGCACCGGGATTCGAACCGATGACCTTTTGCATGAAAGGCAAACACCTTACCTCCATGCTATCTCCCGGGCCTCTCACTAAGCTGGCAAATATGTTTCTCAATTTTACAGAGGATGTGTATGAAGATGGACACAGAAAACATATCATTGACACAAAACCATGTTTTTTTCCTTTATAATTTTTAAAATGGGCAAAAGGGGAGGGGACTGGAGCAGTGGCACAGCTGTACAGAGCCTGCCTGACATGCACTAACCTAGGACGGACCATGATTAGATCTACTGGCATCCCGTATGGTCTCCCCAAACCAGGAGCAATTCCTGAGCTCATAACCAGAAGTAACCCCTGAGCATCACCAGGTGTGATCAAAAAATGGATAAGAATATGCTTAGCAAAGTATTGTAAATATGGACAAGATAAAAGAAGACATAAATTTTGTAATGTATTTAATAGTGCATAGAGACTATGGAATATAAAATGTTATAGTAATAAATGGGTTAACTTACATCACCTAAAACATGGTACATATTGTGAAAAACAAATTTCATTTCTTTTTTAAAGAGATAGTATTTTAAAATTAAAAATAGTTTGCAATTATCACTTTAATGTCAAATTCTGATCTCTGTCTATAAGGCATGTGAAATAGCAATATACTCAAATTTAACAGATATTTATAATATATAGTAAAGAATGATAAAATACTATTTATGCTCACAAAAAGAAAGTTCAAGATTAATATGCAAATTTCCCCAAACTGATCAACAAAAGTTACTTTTCTAATATTAATTGATTAGACCAAACCTGAAATACATGGATTGTGAACTATAATAGAGTAATAAAATGAAAAGAAATGAGTTTAAAGCACATTTCAAAACATCTCTAGTCATGACTTAATATAAAGTCAAAGTAATCCTGATAATGTACATTAGTATAAAAAAGACTATCTCTAGATGGAGCAGAAGAGAACAGACACCCTTTTAGATTATCAATTGCTTTTAAGTAACTCACAAAAGTCAATATGGTCTCTTCAAAATCGTGCAAGGAAACTGAAGAACCATACACATACTAAAAGAAATCATCACTCATAAGACATTAGATTTGATTTTACTGAAAAAAAAATAACTAATAAAAATTACAGTATTATCTGCAAGCAAAATTTTTGTGATGAGTTGAACTAAGATTATAAGAAAGGTGCCATTAAAATATACACAAATTTCTCCTCTATTACTAATGTCAAATGTGACTGCAAATGTGCTTTCATTTCTGTTGTTTCAGAACTTATTAAATTTCTAACTTGTTTTATTATTCATTTCTTGCTTCTGCTCTCTTCTTGTATTAGCAAATAGTGAAGAATTTTCTATTCTAAACCTATAAATTCAGAAACTTAATTATATATGAAAGCTGATAAATATCAAAATAATAGGTGACAAGAGAGATATTTAAACTTGTTCTGCTATCAAACACTTGCTTTATAGATCTATTAATAATATCTCTAGTGTCTTTTGAGAAATCATCTATCCACTGCCCTCATGAAATTAACTCAACCTGTAATTATTCATTGCTTTTACTTTATTTATAGAAAAGGTATCACATAGTGGCCATAATACATTTTTTATGAGAAAAACAGCTATAAAAAATAAGGGTAAAAGGAGCTGGAGTGATAGCACCGCGGCAGGGTGTTAGAGAGAGAGAGAGAGAGAGAGAGAGAGAGAGAGAGAGAGAGAAAGAGAGAGAGAGCAACCTGGGATATTGTTAGTGGGAAGCACTCATGCATTGTAAGACTGAAGCTCAGAGTTCAATTATGAACAACTTTGTAATCATGGTGCAAATAAAAAAATATACTAAAATTTTCAATACATAAGTAATACACTCTTTTTTGGTTTGATTTTGGTTTTGTTTGTTTTTTTGTTTTTTTGTTTTGTTTTGGGACCACACCTGGTGAAATTCAGGGGGTACTTCTGGCTATGCGCTCAGAAATAACTCCTGGCTTGGGGGACCGTATGTGACTTGGGGGATTGAACAAAGGTCTGTTCTGGGTCAACCGCATGCAAGGCAAAAGTCCTACCGCTTGTGCCAAGGCTCATCCCCCCACCCCCCGTTATAAAAATAAATAAAATGGGACCGGGAACTATAGTTCAGTGGTACCACCTTTACCTTGCACGTGACTGACCCAGGACGGACTGTGGTTCAATCCCCCAGCATCCCATATGGTCCCACATTACTCTTAAATTATTACTCTTAAATTTATATTAGTAAATCTGACCTCACTTTGAGTTTTTATTTATTTTTATATTTTAGGTAATATCTACACTTGAATAAGTATTCCATATATAACATACTAAAATAGAATTATTAATTTTCTCACATTAAACCTTCTTCTCTTGTGTATTCTATTAATTCAAGTTAGTTAATAGCTTCATTATCTACCAAAATGCCAACTATCTCGGAGGTCTTAACTGATTCCTCTTTTACCTTTATCTTCTAATAATCCATTAGCAAATCCTAATCCAAATTAGCTTCTCCTTCAAAATATGTCAGTGCAAATAACTTCTCCTCTTATCCATATCTTTTGTCTTATTGTTTGCTCAATTTCTCTCAGCTGGAGACTATACTAACCTAATTGAATTCATGTCTATAATTTTACTTTCTTAACAATTTATACTCCAGAAATGAACCTCAGATTCTTTGCTGAAATTTTTCTTAGATCATGCCACTACCTATTTATAAATTTTAAATTTAGTTTCCTGTAGCATCTGTAATAAAATTCACATCTTGGTTCTCTCTACACAATTAATCATCTCATGCTCCATATTTATGTTGATCTGCAGAAGCATTGGTCAAGAGCAGGAGAGATAAAGAGCGCAAGAGTGTTTGCTTTTGCAATTGACCTGATTTTCATTCCTGGCTCCACATATACACATACTCCACACCATGAGTGTTTCCCTTAGTGCAGAGTCAAGCAAGTGTAAGCCCTGAACACTGTCTGGAGTCACCCAAATACCACACCCAAATTAAAAAAAAAATCATCATCATTCCCATGATGGTAATCATTCTTCCTTTTGTTTAAATCATACTTCCACTGATTTGCAGGACTGGCATTTTCTTGCTTCCAGTACTATAAACAGATAACATCCTCTAGTGTTTTTGTGGGCACAGGAAATTGGGTTCTTGTTTTCAAGAAATAAAATTGAAAGCAAGAGATCAGATAGAAATTAACCAAAATCGGAAAATATTTTCTTTAGGAAAAAGAAGCAGAAGGAATGCAGGGAAACTTCTGATTATAAAAAGTGTCTCTTAAAGAGGATTCAGAGAAAAGTTGAAGCCTGTCCTCGTATATATCCTTTAAGAAAGATTGATGAGTGAGCATTTCTTTATTTTCCAAGAATGTTGGAAGTTAAACAGGAGAGAAGAGGCTGAAATGATTCTATTCTGGTGTTCAGACCCAATGAGGCCTCAGTCATTCAGGTTACCAGAAACCACCTAGGGGCCCTTATGGCATTCAATATGGTAATTCTTTTGCTTAGGGCCATATCCCTAATCTCATCTTGCCAGTTCTCTTTTCGTTCCTGTAACTACAATGAATAAAGTTGTTGCTTTTAATTCGCCGTTTCTTTGCTTGTGCACTTATTTCCAGCTGTTGAATTCATTGATTTGTTAACAGCTCACAATCACCACCTTTATAAAGAGTTGCTTTCAGTCTCCTTGCCTAGGAAATTATGCTGCCTCCACCAGAGGGCACAGTGAAGCCAAAAACTCAGTGATGGAGACTTTGAAGGTCAGCCCTCTGAAGTCAGTATGGGGCCAATTGAAGTGACAATGTCTGAAACCACATATTGAAGTGACACAATCTGAAACCATATATCTGCCCAACTCAGCCTTCCTACCCTCCGCTTTTCTTCCTCCCTCCCATCTTCTCTCCCTCCCTTCCTCACGCCCTTTCTTCCTTCCTCCCTCCCTTCCTTTCTTCCTCCATCCCTCCCATTCTCCCTCCCTCCCTTTCTTTTCTTTCTCTGCCTCTCATCACAACAAACTTTAAATAAGCTTAATTATAATTCCCATTAGAGGCTCTGATGTCGGATTCTCCTTTTGAAAGTCTTTCTTGACAACTAGCTCAATAATACAACTCCATATTTCTAACCTTCTCTATCCCATTATTGTTATATTTTATTTATGTGATGGCATTTTTCTCTGAATGATTTTATTCACTTTAAAATTTGTATTATATTCAAATATTTATCACATGTATCATATGAAGCAAACTTCATGACATATGCTTAACATGGAGCCTACCTATTTATGATAACACACTCCATATCTGTGGAAAGAACAGAATACAGGTAATAAATTAAGGTAAAAGTAAAAATGCTTTCTTCCATTTGAACTTTGATCTCTTGAGTTTTGCAACTGGGTTGAAAGAGTAGATAGATGTTTATAAGCTGTGCTGCAGGTGAAGTGAAAAAGATAGTATCTATCATTGAGCTTACAATAAAGAACAAGTGGGGAATTATATCTGAATCTGTCTAGGAACTCAGCACCGAGGATGTGGGGCCTCCTAAAATGAAAATGCTAGGAATTGGGTTTCTATTTGATCCCGAATTTTTTCTTCTTGGACTATAGTTCAAGAACCTGAAAACTAAATGAAGAAAAAAGACATTTTACACCTCTTTGTTCCTTTTGTTTGTTTGTTTGGTTTGGTTTGGTTTTTGGTTTTTGGACCACACCCGGTAATACTCAGGGGTTACTTCTGGCTATGCACTCAGAAATTGCTCCTGGCTTGGGGAACCATATGGGACGTCGGAGGACTAAACTGCAGTCTGTCCTAGGCTAGCGCGGGCAAAGTAGATTCCTTACTGCTTGCACCACCGCTCCAGTCCCATCCTTATATCTTGTACCTTATAGCACTATTTACAATAGCTAAAACATAGAAATAACCTAAGTATACAAGGACAGATGACTGGATAAAAAACTATGGTACATGTGCATAATGGAATATTACTTGGGCAAAGAAAAGGTAAAATAATCCATTTTTCCATATCTGGTTAGCATCATGCTTGAGAGTGTCATGATAAGTGATGTTAGGAAGAGAGCGATAATTACTAGGTGGAAAGAAGTATGCAATCTGGAAGAGAAAATAGTACTGAAAGGTGGTAAAGTGTTTTGCATAAAACCCTGTATGTAAACTACAGAATGGAAACAGAAAACAGTGCCTTCTGAAGAGTCAGAATCATGGGTGCAATGAGGGGAACAGGGGAATGAGGTGGGGGAATATTGGAGGGGGAAAGTGAACTATGACTATAATAACAACTTGACCTGAATAGTTGCAGCAGCAAGAACCCCAGCTAGAACTTTTTTGGGGGACACCTAGAACTACTCAGGGTTTTTTCTGGATCTATGTTAAGAAACAGCTTCTGCTAGGCTCAGAGGACCATACAGGATTCTGGAGATAGAATCAGGTCAACTATATACAAGGCAAATGCCCAGCAAATACCCTACCCAATGTGCTATCACTCATACCACCCAGCTAGAACTTCTAATTGTAGCACTGGTATTTATCAATGGTTGTTTAGTTACTGGACACAAAATATGGAAGATTATATTAGTAACTCATACAAATGACTGCCAGTGGAAGCACCCCAAAATAAAAGTCAAAGAAACAGATGTATAATGTTCAAGCTGAAGTCAACTTCAAATTGAAGTTGACTTCAGATTGAAGTGTCACATGCTCTCATGGTAACCTAGAAGCAGAATGACTAAGATGGTTTCCTATTAAATTATTTAAGTGATATTTTTGTTCTATATTCTCTATAGATTAACATTGAGATATACATAGCTGCCAATTCTTACTTTAATTAAGATATCTACTCCCTGAAGTTGCTGATATTTCCATTATGTGAAAGAGATTTACAGAATTTTTAAACTGATGTTAAGCATAGACTAGATACAAGATGCCAAGAAGAAATCAGACTCGTGATTTGTCATACCAGTCACACAGTGAAATACACTTGTTCAATGCCCTTGTCTTCAGCGCTCATTTTATTTGTTGTCCTTTGATGGAGAACTTCTGCCATTTGATCCTTGTGGGGATCAACAACATGTCTTGTCAGACTGACTTCTTGTCAGCAGAAAAGCCATACAGCATGTCTTTGATGTCTCTCTTGCTATCCAGAATGCGTGTTTACTCTTCGTGTTCTAACTGTGTGTGGTAGAATCAGAGGGTCATGCTTTTGCATATCTTAAAAAAATCCTTAGAAACCAATGCCTATAATAAGCCAAGTGTTACAAGATGTTTTCCAGTATCCTATTGCTCATAGTAAAGAAAGAAATGGTCATATGAGCAAGAATAACTGTTGTTTAGTCACTAATTAACCTTGCTTTGAAAAATTCATAGCATGTTGGAATTTCTTAAAATGCAAGAAAATGTCTTTCTGGTTGAACTACATTCACAGTAAATTTTAATGTTGAAATTCTTTCCTTTCCTCACCCCAGAAAGTGACCTTATTTGAAAATTGCATCATTGAAAAATAAATGATTAAGATTAGGTTCCTAATACAACTGATATCTTTAGTAAAACAATGCCATTGCAGAGACAGACATTGTACCACATAAAAAATGTCAGAGATATTTTTCTATAAGTCAAGGAAGAGCTAGTAACTGAAGATGTTTTAAGGAGTAAAACATGGAACAGATTATTTCCTTGATCCTTTGGATGCCTTGATTTTCAATTTCTGATCTCAAAAATATGAGAAAATTAATTGCACTTGTTTTAAGTTTCTCAGTACATTTTTATATATGTGTATTTTTTACAACTGCACTAAAATACTAATGCATAAGTGTTCTGAGTTTTCCTTCAGGCAGTTCTATTTCAATTTGATGGAATGAATATTTTTGGGAAAATGAGAACTAAACCATGACTCCTCTCTTCAGTCAGTTTGCTACAGAACACAACTAGGAAACAATTGATGAGGGATTCATGAAAACAAAAGTAACTTGCTATTTATAATCATAGAAAACTAGAACACACTAGCGTATTCCATTCCCATCACCCCCTCAGTTCTTTCTCTTCACATTATAGTTTCCTCACATCACAAGACTGTTCCTTTAAACACTCATCCAAGGCTGTCCCCACTGAACCAATATTCCAGGAAAACAGCTCTCTCTGATCAATAGAAGTCTAACAATTAATTTGCCTTGACCTATTCCATCCAAATTTAAGTATCTAAATAAACACAAGTTGTTACCCAGTATTGGTTAAAGAAATTTTTGACCTTAAATGCTTAATTTAAAAAGCCATGAATAATAACCTCATATTGCTTACCATTGGAGGGAGAGTCAAAAAATATTGAAAGCACTTAGAAAATATTTCTTATTTTACGAAATAGTCATAGTTCATAATAAGATAATATATTAAGTCATTTTAGAATTTTCATTTAACCAGGACATTCTTTAGAACTACCATCTTTACACAAATGGATAACATGAAATATTTTATTTGATGTTTTATAAATATTTTACAGCTTTCATATGAAATCATCATATACCAAATTCCCATGAACTGTCTATCCCAATGTGCATTTTAAAGACTAGGAATCTCATATTAGAGAAATTCAGCAGTTTGTTCATAAATAGTATTGTGTGATGTGAAATTATGTCCAATTCTCATTTCCTTGCCCTTGTGACAGATTTCTTGGTATGTTTTGAAATGCATCTTAGCAGAGACAACTATCATGTTCATCACTATTATGAGTTTGACTTTGAGTGTCCTTCAATAGTACATCAAAATTTTTCAAAGTACCATTCTGTGAGGGAAAAAAAAGGAAATATAATGGGAAACAGCACCCCCAAATAATGGGAATATTGTTAAGTCTTAAGATGAGTCTACCATCAATTTTTCTATTGTTTCTTAGATAAGGACATCGATTTAGAGGGAAGAGACTGATTTTATTTCGAAAATAGATATATCTCTAGATATGAGAGACAGAGAAAATAAAAAGTTTATATTGAGATGTCTTTACAGCACTTTGTATACAATCTTCATGTTTAGAAAGAGAACAATGAGAAAACTTGTTGCATAAATTCTGAGTGCAGTTTTTTCTGATAGACTTTGTAGAAGCCAGGGACAAGGAACTCTGCTTTAGAATCAGTATGCTAGGTAGAGAAAGCCTGACTTGCATTTGTTGATATATTTTTATCATTCACATCCTTCTCTAATATTTGAGTGATGAAGTAGGTTGATAAAGAAGGTATGAATCCGTATAGATTTTGTCTTGAGATCTGACCACATTGATTTCCCACTATTATTCTTGGATTTCTTTCTTTTCATTTATTTTTTGTTTGTTTATTTGTTTGTTTTTGGCCACACCCTGTGGCATTCAGTGTAACATTACTCCTGGCTACGTGCTCAGAAATCGTTCCTGGCTTGGGGGATTATATGGGACACAAGGCAGAAAGGCAAGGTCTTTACCTCTACAGCTCCATGCCACCGCTCCGGCCCCTATCCTTGAATTTCTAAAGCAGAAACTACTTCAAATCTCTCCCCTGTCCTGTGAAATATTCTATGGATCAAATATGAACATTGAAGACTCCACTTAAATTTCCTTTAGTTGTAAATAAGCACCATTGTCTGACACCTAAGATACTATAAATTCATCTTATTTGTCCTATTCAGGCTCCTTGATAAACCTGAAAGCAAATTACATGAAAGTCATATCAATATATGATAATAGAAATGTTTCCATGATGTAAATCTATGATATTTTCTCTTAAGCATTTCTTTGATTTTCAAGGTGAAAAAAACAATATTTTGCTTTCAAGGACCGGAATGGTGGTGCAGGGAGTTAGACATCTGTCTTGTGCGTGTTAGCCTAGGACAAACCATGGTTTGATCCCCTGGCATTCCATTTGGTCTTGCAAGCCAGGAGCAATTTCTGAGTGCATAGCCAGGAATAACCCCTGAATGTCACCGGATGTGGCCCAAATACCAAAAGAAATTACTTTTAAAATAAAGATGCATTTTTCTCTGGGCTCCTTTCTTAAAATAATTAAGTTAATGATAAGATTGATATTTTCCTTCAAAATGCCCTTTGAATATCACATATAAAAACACATATTCAATTGTTCCAAATAGACCTTGGATAAAACATAGAGAATGATACAATTTACAATATATGATTTATAATTTCTTTGGATTAGTGAGAGAAATATATAATAAAGCTCAAGAAATCAAATGCTAATTAAAATATAATTAAACCTATAAATGTTTCAGTATGGTGGAATATTTATGTAATGATGATATATATAAATATGCAGTATTTGATATCAAAATGAAAGAATATATACTTTAATTCATCTTTTAGTTTCTCTGCTGATATTTTATACCTGTCTATTTATATCTCACTCCTCAAAAGCAAGAATTTTCAATAGTTAAAATGTTTCAGTTTTATTTCCCCACAGAATAGGCCTACTTCATCTACTTACCAGATTTTTAATATATTAAAGGCAAAGAATGTGACTCTTAAAAATGTATTGTTATGTTAGATTTATACAACACTCATGAATATTTCTACTTAATAAATAAGTCTCATTAGTTTTATGTATACAACTATGAACATTTGGATAGTGTTAACACAGAATTACTAAAATGCCATTCTCTATCTATTAGGAGTTCTTTGCATATTTCATTTTTTCTTTCTGAAAAAAATTTGAGGTTAAACTCTCTGCGTTTTACTTTCTCTCTCTGACTTATTTTACTTAGCATAATAGATTCCACGTACATCCATGTATAGGAAAATTTCATGACTTTATTTCCCCTGACAGCTGCATAATATTCTATTTATATATGTACCACAGTTTCTTTAGCCATTCGTCTGTTGAAGGGCATCTTGGTTGTTTCCAGAGTCTTGCTCTAGTAAATACTGCTGCAATGAATATAGGTGCAAGGAAGAGATTTTTGTATTGTATTTTTGTGTTTCTAGGGTATATTTCTAGGAGTGGTATAGCTGGATGTATGGGAGCTCGATTTCCAGTTTTGGGAGGAATCTCCATATCGCTTTCCATAAAGGTTGAAGTAGACAGCATTCCCACCAGTAGTGGATAAGAGCAGCTTTTTTTCAACCACTGAGTCCCGGCACACTAGTGTGTCATGAGATATTATCTGGTGTGCAATGGGAAATATTCCAATTCCATCCATAACATGGACTTCGGCATTATTGGCCTATTTGTGAGTCAAAGCGCATGTTATGGACTATAAAAACTAAAGACAGAGAGAGACTGAGAGCTGTTGAAGAAGAGCTACGTGTGGGTCTTTCTTGGATTCCTGCCAGAGAATCAGCTTTGTGTTCCGCCAAACAGGCCCAAGTTTCCCACTGAATAAGTGAACAGAAATACTTTATAATAAAGTAATTCTAAAATAAATTATTTGTGTTACTTTGATTCCTATTCAAGAGAATTACTTTATATATAGTCAATATAGGCTCTGGGTTAAATCTTTTTAACTTTTTCTAATGGTGGTGTGCCCCGTGATTTTTTTTTTCATGAAAAAAGTGTGCCTTTGCACAAAAGGTTGAGAAACATTGGCTTAGGGAAACACTGGACCTTAGGGTTAATAAGAGCAGGAAATGTTTTCTCACTATTATACTCTTCATAACTTACATGATGTAGATGTCTAATAACATTGTGAACTTTTTTGTTTGTTTTTGGGTCAAACACAGTGACATTCAGGGGTTACTCCTGCTATAAGCTGAGAAATCGCTCCTGGCTTGGGGGGACCATATGGGATAGAATCGAGGTCTGTTCTGGGTCAGTTGCATGCAAGGTAAACACACTTCTGCTGAGCTATCAGTCAGGCCCCACAATGTGAACTTTCTTGAATATAGGAAAAGACAAATGCCAGCAGCATTCACTGGAATAGAAGGCAATATAAAAATTATAAACTGCAGGTGAAAATGTATGTGTTCATTATGGTTAAAAGTTAAAGGTTGCCACAATTGCCACTCTAACACTTTTTCTGCTGTGCTCCTTTGACTCATCCTTAATGAAATAATGTATTATGATCAACTGTGTCAACAATACTATAGCCTTTAATGTTAAAGGAGTTACATAAATTTTGTGGCTTTAGATTGCTTTGTGTACTGCTAAGAAATGTTATAATGTACTACAATCTGGGGACTTGAGGGACAAAGTAATTGTACATGTGTTTTGCTTTATTTTTCTTAAGTTTTTTTGGCTGAAAATGAGAATTCTGTTTATTGTGATTATCTTTCCACTGTGTAACATCACCTTGTTCCCTCTTTTTGCACCTTTGTCTTCATAAAATAAATAAAATAAAAAATTTAAATTAAAAAATTAAAAAAATGTTAAAGGTATGTATAAATGTATGTGTATGCTTCCCCAAATTATCCACAACAGAATTTCTTTCTGTCTCTTCTCTATCTTCTGTGGCTTGGAGTATTCTTGACAATTCCCATTTAAGCATTTCTTTATGCTGTTATTTTAACCAGCACCTTTATGTGACATCATCTTGCATTTATTCTTCTTCTGCTGCTGCTTTACGTCATTTAACAGAAGCTTAGAGAATCTTAAAGAAATTCTAGAACTGTTAACTTACTTGGAAAGTAGACAAATCTGACCATGTTGTATTTTTGTTTTATAAAAGTTTTGTGTATGAAATGTGGTAGACCATTTTTAAAATTGAAAATTAGATAACAAATTTATAAAGATAGAGATTGATTCCAGAAGAGGAATGAAATCAAGAAAATAATGGTCAATCATATTAAAGGAAAAATTGGCATGATTCTGATAAGATAAAGTGAGTCCAGTGGTAATATTTTGAGATATAAAAATAGGATTTTTAAATAACTGTACCACCAGTATTATAGAACTGAGAAAGTTATAGAATTGATATTGAAAACATGTTTATTTCTAATATCAAGTTATACAAAGGTTACATGTGAACCTTGTTAGGAATTTGGTATGTAGAGTCGTTCGGGACATTTCTCAAAGTATTCTAAACATTTACTACATGATTCTACTTATTCTCTGTTACTAACCTATCCAAAGAAGAAAAAATATTATTTCAGAAGATAGTATTGAAAAAAATGAAAATAGTTGTACCTATGTATTCATTTTTGCATTCGTTGTAGCTCAAGATATAAGAAAATGTGTCCAACATCATGAAAAAGATAATATATGTATATATTTATGTAGTCACAATGGACTCAGTTAAAAATGACAAAATATTCCCATTTGTAACAAAATAAACTGAAATGGAGGAGACTGTAAAATTAGAAGGTAAAATACTGGATGCTGATACTCATTTTTAGGTAATAAAAACAAAGCAATGGAATAAGACAACCTGATGACGAACTTTACAGTAGAGAAAAGTCAGTGGATAGGAGGGCAGAGGGGTTTCAAGAGTTGTAATAGAGAGATACTGATACTTTGATGCTGTAAATGATGTGAAGAGGAGCAAATTTGTGGAGTTACACAATTGCCGAGTTTATAAGCAGTTCCCAACACATAGTGCATGTGCAATCAAAATTAGGTCTCTCTTTGAAAACTAAGTTTTGAGATTTTGTCTCACATTTTTTAAGTCTAGAAGAACCTGAGAATATAGTTATTGAAAGATTTTTGATTCTTTTATATATTTCCTTTCTTCATTTACTTATTTATTTCTTTGTTATTTTGATTTTGGGCCATACCCAGCAATGCTTAGAGTTTACTCTTGGATCTGAGCTCAGGAACAACTCCTGGAGAGGCTTGAAGAACCACATAGACTGATAGAAATTCAACCCAGATAGGTGTCATACAATAGTAGTGCCCAACCCTCTACAGTATTGCTCTAGTCTTTCACATGCATTTCTTTTTCTTTCTTCATAATAATTGTAATTGAATCACCATGGTTTACAGTTACAAAGTTGTTCATGATTGAGTTTCAAACAATGTCCAATATCCATCCCTTCACTAGTGCACATTCCTCCTATATCTTAATGTAAAGCTCTCAACAGAAAAATAACCCCAAACAATGCCATTATTTTTCATTTATTCTTTTTTGCTTTTTGTTTGTTCTTGGCCACACCCAGTGACGCTCATGAATTACTTTTGGCTTTGCACTCAGAAAACGCACCTGACTTGGAGGACTATATGGGAAGCCTGGGGATCGAACCTTGGTCACTCCTGGGTCAGTGTCATGCAAGGGGAATGCTCTATCACTGAGAACTGAACCATGGCTTCAGCCCCATTTTTCATAATTCTTTTTTTTTTTTTTTTTGGTTTTAGGGTCACACCCACCAGCGCTCATGGGTTACTCTGGCTCCACACTCAAAAGTTGCTCCTGGCAGGCTCTGGGGACAATATGGGATGCAGGAATTCGAACCAATGACCTGCATGAAAGGCAAACACCTTATCTCCATGCAATCTCTCCGGCCCCAATGTGTTTCCCTATTTCTTTTTTTTCTTTTTTTTTCTTTTGGATTTTTGGGTCACATCCGGCAGCACTCAGAGGTTACTTCTGGCTCTATGCTCAGAAATCGCTCCTGGCAGGCTTGGGGTACCATATGGGATGCCGGATTCGAACCACCATTTTTCTGCGTCTAAGGCAAACGCCTTACTGCTGTTCTATCTCTCTGGCCACTCTTTTATTAATTCTTAAGAGGAAAAAATGGCTGGTTTTTCTTGAATCACACAATATAAATAAAAATTAAGTAAAATAAATCCAAATTAATGTATTGTGTTTTTGTATAAAAGGATAAATAGAGCTTTTTTATTCACACTTTGTTTTTGTGGCAACAAAACGGCGATCTACATTTTTCATTAGACTCGACAGAAGCTATGGTCACGTTATATCACTTTGAGACACAAAGCAAAAGGTATTTTTATTTTTGAAAGGTCAAGAATGGATTGCATTTTTAAACAAACTGTTTTATATTGGCAGTAGCAGGACCTCCAGTCATTAGCACAATACAATAAACAGATCAAATATCCAGAATAGACTATTAAATACACTGATAATATTCTGAGTTGAATTGGGAAGTGCATAATCATTTAGTACATTATAAAGAGGTCTGATGTTTTTCTTTTGTCAAAGAAAAAAAAAAAACCATTCCAACCACCCAAACAAGCTACCACGAGCAAAAGGAAGATAATATACAGACAGTAAGTTGTATGCATTGCACTTATTGCTTGGTACACAAATGTTGCAATTCCTGTTAAGTTATATTAAGAAATGACAAGCAAAATGCCTCTGCCCATCTAAAATTCTATGACTCTATGAAAGTAGAAATTGCAGTCCCCTGACCCACCATTAGGTGTATGCTTTATTTGGTTGGTTTGTGTGTGTATAGGTGTGTGAGGTGTTACCATGTTTCTGTGTATGAATATGTGTAAGATATACATATATATAATTTTAATATAATTTATTGTCCTAAATATTTAAGACAAATATCTTATAAATGGGACTTTAAATAATAAAATTTTCTACTTACAATAAATCTATTACATTTATATTTTTATATTATATAGAGCTCTGTGGCACAAGTTTCATATAGTATTTATTCATAAAGGAAGAAGTATATCTAAATCATTTCTATTTCTTTTGTTGTTAATATTGCATTTAAGGGCTATATCTCCATTGTAAATTTATTATTAGATTCTTTAAAGTGTATGTATCTCTTTTTCTAATGCAAGTTACAACCAGTACAAAGTTGTAATAAAAAATACATAGAATCTATTAGTATTTTGTATTTTTTGCAAAAAAATTATATGAGATGCTATATGAAAAGTCAAATTTTACTGAAAAGTGAAATGTCTCATACTGTTAGGTAAGTGAATGGAAGAACATGAAGCATACCCCTCACTTTACAAATTCTTTTTCACTGATGTAAGAATATGTGTCCAAGCATTTCATATAAAACACTGCAAGATATCTTTCTTGAAAAACCAACAAAATATTCCACACTATGTGATAACATTGACTATTTAGATGCCTTGCTAGATGCAAGCCCACAACATTTTTGCTGATTGAGAAATGTATCTCAACCTCATGATTTACACCCAATAGATGTATTCACCACCCAATGCCACTAACATGACAACTTTTTAGAACAGATCTTTGCATGATATCTTGCAATACAGTATAACAAATATATAAGTGCATTTTGTATTATCAAGTAGCTTTGGCTTCCTAACCTTTATAGGATGGAATGAGCCAATTCTTTTAGTTGTGCTTTGTTAAATGATAGTTAATTTTAGCACATATGAATCCAATGAGTAACTACTTGCTTCTACAGTTTCATCAGTCAGCCTTTAAATCACAAATGCAAGAAGAGGTGACCTGAATGGAAAGGATGATATCACACAATTTCTACAGATTGCACTTGATGGTAATTTCATGGAATTGATTGAATTTCATTTTTACAGCATGACTTGCCTGGTTGATATATTCACATTTACACCACTTGTTTAGAGTGCAATCACAATTAATTTAATCACAAACACCAAAATTAAATCCAGCAATTTAGCTTTGTTATGAATAATCATCTTGGTCCTTATAGGCATATGAGTCTTGAACTTCTTCTTGTACGAATTCCTCTTTCTTTTCCCAACCATTAGGCCAACCTCCATTGGCTTGTGTTGTGGCACCGTAAGATTTTGCGGTACCATAATTTATATAATTTTGAGTAATGTCCCCCGTTTCTTCATCAAGTTCATCTTCGTGTATAAATCCACATTTTTCTTCACTTGTTTCCTCAGGATCTGCCCAGGGTTGTTTTTCTCCTGAGGCAAATATTCCATAAAATATAACTCCACCATAGTGCACAAGGGCAGCAATCAGGAAGACATATTGCCATTCTTCACGTGACTGTAGTGACAAGAAGGGGCCCAATAAGTGCAAATATTCTATGATTGATAAGACTAATACTTCTGAATGTTGTATCATCAAGCTTTTCATAGAACACTGTTTTCAGAAGAAACCTTTTTGCATTAATAATATTATAAAAAATACCTAAAACACTGCAGCATTTTTTAAAATACATTTTACTTGGAGTCACATCTAGCAATGATCAGAGCTTACACCTAACTGTATTCTGAGATCATTTCTGGTGTAGGTAAGGGAATCACATTGTGCTCTGGAGACTATACTTGGTTCTGCTAAATGCAATGCAACCTCCCTACCCCATGTGCAATTCTCTGGCATTAGACATTTTACAAATATAAATATCTCCAAAATAAAAACAAACCACATTTTAATGTGTAATATTTTAAAATACTAACAAATTCTCCTTTTAATTTTCATTTATTTACTTATTTTTCTTTCACTTACTTTTATCTTTTACTTCTGGTAAATTATTCTTTAGGACAAATAGCTGACCATAATATTGTTGCACTGAAAATTAGAGTCTGAGCTGAGGTTTATAAATAAAGGACAGACTACTTCTGCCTGCCCATCTAATAATTTAGGTACAAGGTGTTTCTTTTGTTAACTAAATAAGAATCATCAAAATTATTTAATGTTTTGAAAAGCATATTGCTTATTGGATGGGAAGGATAGTTCTTGGTGTATTCATATTTTGTTATGAAATTAAATTATTTCTATTAGTCAGAGTTATTATAACTGAACCAAAAAAATAAGAATGCCAAAGAAATTATAGTAACTCACTTCCCAATCTAAGTATGAATCTTATATTACTAAAAGCTTTATTTTATGTTACCTTATTCTTTGTCATTGCACCAACAATTATAGGACAAACCATTCCTGATAATGTTCCAACACCATTCGAAATGCCCATTAATATACTAGCGTATCTTGGGGCAATGTCCAAGTGGTTAACATTGAAACCTGAAATGTATACACAAGTTATTATTTGGCAATTACAAATCTCTTTTAAAAAGTGCCTATAAAACATAGTGCTCTATCATACTCACCATATCCTTCATAGTAGGCATATTAATGTTTCATAACCAATTTCTGAAAAGTTAGATCAATGATATACTGGGGATAGAATAAACCATTTTTATTTACAATATTTACTATGTAATTATCATTCCATAGATAGGTTAATTTAACATATTGTCTTAAAATGGAACAAAGGATAGAAAGAAAGAAAGAAAGAAGAAAGAAAGAAAGAAAGAAAGAAA
>PVKC010004035.1:0-36954 GCA_004027635.1 Crocidura indochinensis | reverse complement strand
TTTTTTTATCAGAAATTAAAAAATCATTTTAAAATACATTTTCGTTAATATAAAAATTAAAGTTGGCATGAGAGTGGTAGCGCAGCGGTAGAGTGTTTGCCTTGCTGACCCAGAATGGATGCTGGTTCGATCTCGGCATTCCATATGGTCCCAGAGCCAGGAACGATTTCTGAGCACAGAACCAGGAGTAACCCCTGAGCACTGCCAAGTGTGGGCTCTCCCCACCCCCCCAAAAAAATTAAGGTCGCAGCAGCGATCAAATAATCTTAAACGAAAGCTCTATTGGTTATGGAGAAAGTGCTTTAACCTGATTTCTCATACTATGTGATATGTCTCACAATAAAGGGGGTGTAACATTGCAGATGTCAAGTGGTTAATTTATGCTCTCCTCCCCTGCACTCAGGCTTAAGCTCCAGGTGGCATTTGCTCCATAAGACGCATAGACATTTCCCCCCCATGTTTTAGGGGAGAAAATGTGCATCTTATGGTACAAAAAATACTGTATCTGAAAATTTGCACAAAATAGGAAAAAATAGGAATTGAGGATACAGATAGGATTTGGTCATCAGGCACTGTCATTAGTGTCCATTGTAAGTTATTGTAAATATATACCAATGAAATAAAACTTTATTTATTTTGGATCTGACCCAATTGCCCCCTTCCCCACTCAAAGTGTATGAACAAACTACACAATTATGAGAAATGTTAGGAATTTCTTTGGACCTAACACTTTGGGCACTTTACATTTTTTTCAAAGGGTCCAGAGCAAAGGCACCACAGTAGGGCATTTACCTTGCATACAGCCAACACTGGACGGATCCTGGTTGATTCCCGGCATCCCATATGGTCCCCTGGGCCTACCAGGAGCTATTTCTGGAGTAGAGCCAAGAGGAAACCCTGAGCACAGCTGGGTGTGACCCAAACCCTCCCCCCCAAGATAAACAAAAATAAATAAATCATTTTTTTCCCAAAACATTAAAGGGCACTGGAAACTGTGAATGTTTGCAATATGCTAAATGAAAGCAATTTTCAAAGGAATAGAAAACAGAGATAAAGAAACGGATCCTTGTTAGCATCATTAACCCTGTGCCTATACCAACTTGGAAATACCTACCTCCAGAATTGTGACTTGTGTAAAATACATTGATGTCTTAATTGTCTAGGCCACTGTTGTGAAAAGAAAGTCAAACAAAAAGTAGAAAGACTAATCTACAAGCACCACATGTTGACTCTCCTTCTTGAAATGTGGCATGTATTATTTAAGTTCCTCTTCTATGCAAATAGTTTCAGTTCCTATGTTTATCATATAAATGTAGCAGTTTTATAACTTGATGTTTTTCATTTTGTCTTAGAAATTTGGGCAGCTGAAGTGTAAATTTTTGTGCATTGCATGAATATACAAGTCTGTCAGTGATGGATATTCAAAGGATATGCAATTTTGTTTTGTATTGCCTTGTTTGAGGGCCATATGTGGTGAAGCTTATATGTGGGATTACTACTGTCTCAAGGATCACTTTGTTAGGGCTGAATGGGGTAACCATATGAAGTTCTAGGGACAGAATCAGGGTCGATAGTATACAAGGCACGTGTCCTACCTGCTGTACTATTGATACAGGTTGGGTATAAAATATTTAAGATGAACATCATGTCACATAAAGTCTTACATATGTCCCATAAGGAGTGACAGTATTTTTGCAGTCTAGATGTCTGGGAATGATGACATGAAATATGTGCAAGCATTGCATTCGAAAAGGTACCAATAATCTGTGCCAGTTTAGCCTCCCTTCAATTCTGAGTTCATTTCTCCATCCTCCTTTTAGAGTGGGAATAGGAATTGCTTCCCAGAATATATTACTTTCCAGACATGGGTTTAAGGGTGACTTGAAATCAGTCTAAGTTAAGAAAAATATGCTCAAGGAAACTTTTGGAAAGTTAATCCTTTTTCTTAAAAGAGTCACAAGAAAAAAAATTTTCTTTGGGGGGATCTTAGGTTACAATCAGCAATGCTCAGAGATTTCTTATGGCACTATGCTCAAGGGATCATTGCTGGTGGGCTAAGGGAACCCATGTGAGGTGCAGGGGATCAACCCCGGGTAGGTCAGATGCAAGGCAAACACATTACTTACTGTACTATCTTTCTAGCCCCAAGAAAAAGCTTTCTTGTGAAATTTCTTATAGCTAGATGTAGAATTTGGAATCATTTCAACCTTTATGGTATTATATGAGAAACAACTTTAAGATAAAATTTGGCAGAGCAAAAGAAAGACAAAACTTGGTTTCCCCAAGGTACTATAAACCACTTCAGGTACCTCATCTAGAACAGACTGTATCTCCAGACTTTAGATCATGTTAGATAATAAATCCACCAATTCTATAAGGAAATGAGATGGTCATTGTACTACTTTCATCTAAAACCTTTAAAAATCATTTTTTTAATAATTTTTGTTTTGGGGTCACACCCGGCAACACTCAGAAATCATTCCTGGCAGACTCAGGGGGACCATAAGGGATGCCGGAATTTGAACCACCATCTTTCTATATGAAAGGCAAACACCCTACCTCTATGCTATCTCTCTGACCCCGTTTTTAAGAATCATTAATGAATGGTTTCTCTTTCAGATTAGTTAATCTTTAATGTTCTTTAATCTTACAGGGCAGAGTTGGCATTACATTTTTAGTTTAAGTTGCATTTCTTTTTATTAATAACACTTGAATATTTTCTTGTAAGCACAGAGCCCTTTATGTATTTCTTCTATGATGAATTGCTTATTCATATACCATGTCCATTTCCCATGGAGTTGTCTATTGATTTATGAGTTCGTCAAGTATTATGTGCATTAATCTTTTGTGTATTCTATGTCTTACAGACATTTTCTACCATAAATAAGTTTTTTCTTTAAAAAAGAATCTATTGATGGAGTGGGAGCAATAGCACAGTGGGTAGGGCATTTGCAGCCAACCAGGGTTCAATTCCTGGCATCCCAAATGGTCCCCCAAGCCAGTAGGAAGTGATTTCTGAGTGCAGAGATAGGAGTAACCCTGAGCATCTATGGGTATGACCCCCAAACCGAAAATTGATAGATAAGTAGGTAGGTAGATAGGTAGGTGATAGATATAATAGACAGACAAACAGGCAGACAGACAGACAGACAGACAGACAGACAGACAGATAGATAGATAGATAGATAGATAGATAGATAGATAGATAGATAGATAGATAGATAGATAGATAGATAATCCATTGGTGTTTTCTTTTCTGATGTTTTGGTCTGTATTTTACAGAAGACATTATTTGAAAGTTTATCCTATATTTTTTGGGTAAAGAGGTATTTCAATGGACTGAGTGATCCCCTATTTAAATTCCAAGCCCCTGAGCACTCCTAGGTATGACCCTAAATATGAAAAAAATTATCCTTTATTTCAATATTTTAATTTAATATTTTACTAGTTTTATAATGCATCACCAATTTACATTTGTAATTAGCTGAAATCTAACTTTATTTTTTAGAAACAGAAATTTATTGAAATTCAGTTGAGAAAAAACTCTCCTGCTGCAGAAGAATATAGCACAGTACTAAATTATAACTTTACATTTTTAATTAATAGAAAATTCTTCCAGCTAAAAAGCTGGAACATAGTTTTTCCATTCACTGAAATGTCATCTTTATCATAACCTAAAGTCCCATAAAATTACCTCGGTTAATTACTCGGTTCCTGGAATCTTGTATAATGGTTTATTAACCCATGTTTAGTTTTGCACCAATCCCCCACACTATCTTAATTATTAACTTTTCAATGATATAGTAGGGCAATCTTTATCTAGTAGGACAATCTTTTCTCTTTTTACTTCTCAAAGTTCTTCATAGTTATTCTCATTTTTCTCCCTAAATAACAAATTTCAACATAAGCTCATCAAAATGGATTTTTATTTAAATCATACAATATGTATAGGCTGGTTTGGGGAGAATTTTCATTTTTGTGGTGTTGAATTATTCTGTTTGGAAAGTATATCTTTTATTTCTGGTTTGATTTGATTTTCTAACGTTCTCCATCATTTTTGGTAGTTCTTTACCTGAATCAATCTTGCCTGATTATTATTGTTAGATCTATCATGCCAGTAGCTTTGTATTTTATGGTGTGTTATTATTTTAATTATGAGTTGGACTATATCTTTTTCTTTCTCTAATTGGTCATTGCTAGTATACAGAAGAGATGATCATTTGTGTAGGTTAATTTGTATGGTTTGTTTCTTGTCATATATTGATCTCCCTTATTGCTCAGTTGATTTGCTTGTACTCCCTAGATCAAAGACCATGTAAACTATTCTTTGTTTTAATTTCTTTGTTTTGGGGCCACAGTTGGATATGCTCAGGGTTTATTACTGGCTCTGCATTCAGGGGTCACTCTGAATACACCATATAAGATGCTGGGGATTAAACCCAAGTTTTCCACCTGTAAGACAAGTGCACTACACTGTACAGTCTTGCCAGCCCTACTTTTGATTCAGTTTAATAAATTTGACCTTAAATTTGTTTTATCCAGTACTAATGCTATTATACTTTCTTCTTTTCCACAGTAATTTATTAAGAAATCGTTTCCCATCCTTTTATTTTCAATCTTACCTCGGGTGCACATGATGCATGTAAATTACTTATTTAGATCTAGTTTTTAAATAGGATTATAAATATTCAAATATGTATTTATTCATTCAATATATATTTGTTGAGGAATTTGTCATTGAACAAAACCAACATCAGTCTTTGCCTTTCTGATACCCACAATTAGGCAGTATTGAACCTACTTATAGATTCTCTGGCATCCCTCTAAGGGTTACATTTACTCCTATGAGCTTGTTTTATGTATTCTCTTTCCATGTGTCTGATATATTCCCACACACAATTATCTTTCATCATATTTGAACTTTGTCTTCTTTAAGGGTCTTAATTTTTGTATATCTATTTTTATCACAATTGTCATTAAATTTCATCAATTACATTATCTACTAATGCCAATCTTTAGTATCTGCAGATTTTCCCTAACATCAGAAGAATCTTAAATCAATATCAGGCCTTCTCTTCTAGTTATTAAAATTTTAGTTTCAGGCTATTGGGGCTTTTTATTTATTCCTAATGATTATAATTTTTATTTATACAACCTTTTCCATACTTCATTTTCTACAATGAAGAACTTCAGTGATTGCTCACCCAGGGAGATCTTTTTTCTCTCCATTTCATAGGAAAAGAGAAGTTGAGAGCTGTTTAGAAGTTATCTTGGGTTATTTCACAAACAGACCTTCCAATCATCTGTGAAGCTTATCCAGGCAGGGCAAATTTCCCTCCTGTGCCTTTTAAGACAAATTTCTTGTTTGGTAAGAGACTAAGGAATAGTTGGAACTAACCACCTGCTCTCTCAATTGAGTACCTAACAATTGTCCCAGGGCCCCCTACAGTATTCCCTGAAACTAAGATCAGTGTTTCTCTCTTTCAACACTTATTTTACAGTTGTTTTGTCCTGGGTACATTTCTTTTTGACTATAATTTCCTTGGTTCTTCCTAATCCCATTCATTTAAGGAAGTCCTTCCCATTTCATATATTCTTTCTTTCTTTGCCATGAGGAAATTATAAAGAAGAAAAAGTATCCTCCTGTCTTCTCAACCAGGACATGCTCAAAATATTCTTTTATGTATTGAATTCTCCAAAGGACACTAAAATGGGAACAGTATTTTAGAATTTAATTTATATACAAGTGAAATGTGAAAAAGATTTTTTGTTACTTTTAATACGATACAATATTAATTGTATTATAAAGTTATAATTGTAATTTTATATATACATAATCATTTCATCTAAACTATTATCAATAGAATATTTCTGTGATCCAGAAATTAAAGTTAATGGAAGAAATAAAGAATGGCAATAGGGCCCGGGAGATAGCATGGAGGTAAGGCGTTTGCCTTTCATGCAAAAGGTCATCAGTTCGAATCCCAGTGCCCCATATGGTCCCCCGTGCCTGCCAGGAGCAATTTCTGAGCATGGAGCCAGGAGTAACCCCTGAGCACTGCTGGGTGTGACCAAAAACCAAAAAAAAAAAAAAAAAAAAAAAAAAAAAAAAAAAAGAATGGCAATAAAAAATAATCATCTAACTTGCCTTAAGTTATACAGCTAGCAAGTTACAAAGACAAGCTTTCATCCCAGATGTCTCCACTCTCAAAACCTAAGAATACCAAATGTTATATAAGATATCTCCAGGAAAACAACTAGCTTATGTATGGAGTGCAATTCTACCATCTT
Organism: Crocidura indochinensis; assembly: GCA_004027635.1. Lineage (NCBI taxonomy): Eukaryota > Metazoa > Chordata > Mammalia > Eulipotyphla > Soricidae > Crocidura > Crocidura indochinensis. Next base: position 30,663 of record PVKC010004035.1, on the reverse strand, counting down.
GACAGTTGATTGAATCAAATCAATACATGTTTGTTGTACTATGATTTAATTTTTAGTAACAGAGCTTAATAGAGTCTACAGAAAAAAGCTCTCCAATTCTCAATTATCTCTTATGTGTAGGAAGAGTTGGAACTAGCAGAGTGTTCGGAATTAAAAGAAAATGATGTTCTTTTTCTCCTCAAAGAATCTGTATTTTTGATTGCATGCTGTTCTCTCTCCTCCCCACCACCATTTTCATGATTGGCTCCTTCAAATACCACTTAGAAGTCATCTACATCATTTACTTACCCAGAGCAGTCCTGTTGCAACTGCCTTGAAGCAGACTGTCTCCATCCCAAGCTGTTTTCTAATTCTTTCTAACACTCTTTCTTCTTATAACACAACTTGTAATTATTTTGTTTACTTGTTTTCATTGTTTGTTTTTCATTCTATTCCCCCCACTAAATTGTAGGCCTGAGGAAAAAAATATGCATTTTCACATCAGCCCCTATGTGCTTGGTAAACTACTGTTTAAACCATAGTTGTTATAGGAAATAAAATTAAATTATTTTCCCAAGCCAATAATCAATTAAATGAATATGGTTGGGGAAAAAAGAATACTGTATAAGATAGAATCGGAAAGTCTGCATAATCATTTCAAAATCAAAATTTAAATACTCTAGCAACAATACTCAGTTCTCTACCTTCTCTAAGAATCAGATTCCCCAGTTTTCACCTAAGATCCCAACAAAAGGTGAATATAAAAGTGGTTACCAGATCAGACCAGATTAGTTAAATGAATCTGGGCAAAGACCACCTGTAGAATAATTTTAGTGGGTCCTTATCTGGGGACTTTTATACTCGAATCCAAAACTCCCACAAATTTGGGAAGAAAGAGATATACATTTTGAGTGTGAGTTAAAAGTGTCGAGGAAAGAAAAGTGAATGAAGTTGACACAGGAAGTAAAGATGCTGAAGGCCCACAGGATAGTCAACATGACTCTTTGGTGGCTTTTCTTTTCTGGATTCAGCCTCCAGGGTGACATATTTTATTTGTTGCCTGAGTCACTTGTAGCAAATTGTGACCAAATGGCCCCTAATTAAGACAAATGTAAAGTAATTGTTATTCCTCATCTTCTTTGCTTAGTTTGGAGGGGGAGTGAGAGGGGTATTGAGGTAGGGATTATTTTACCTCATCAAAGGTCTCCCATTAATTATCTGAAGATGGTGAATTAGAATCACGACCTGCCTTGTGCACAAGCAACATAAGCAATACAGTGTGATTAAATTAAAAAAAAAAAAGCCCAAAGTTCTTGCTTTCTTCCTGTACTTCTCCCTCTTAAAACTGCATCATTACAGATTAAATCTTGGCCTTAAACCTGTTTCCCTGAAAAAATAGTAGCACCTCATAACATGGTAGCACAACAGGCACTTGTAATGCAGGCTGGCCCTGTTTCCATTTGAGACTTAGCTGCACGTAGGACCAGAAAAGACAGGGTCTTCCTGGCACACTCTCCTGCTGGCAAAAATAAATCAAGTAGAAAAAACATGGGCAGAGGGACCAGTGAGGGCACCACACTCAGGCATCTTCAACTTTGCCATTCCGAGTGAGGTAGTTCCAATCATAGTTGATCTGTAAGATGACAGTTGCAAAGAATTGAAAAATCCTGAATGATGACAGACTCTACGTCTTTCTTTGCACTTTCCATTTACTTTTACAAGCGTTCATGCCACCTGGCCAAGTTCATTTAAATCAAGAGAAGCAGAAAGCTTTACATGTTCTAGGGAATTGAAGGGCACAGAGAGGAAAAAAGAAGCAGAAAAAAAAATTGCCATGCTGAAAGACAAGAGTTGTCTAAATCTCTCCCTTCTGCTTTCTTTCTCCTCCTACCCATGCTCTATTTTATGCATTTTATTGCCAACCTGACACTCTCTAAATTATGATTTGAAATTCATTCAAGCAAACTAACTCGTGGTTGCATTTGTAAAATTTGAAAAAGAAGAAACAAATTTAATTTCTTTCTTCAGAAAAAAAAAAAAGCTGCAGTATTATAAATACAACTAAGGGACTCTTCATGGGCACCCAGTGACTGGAACAAGCAGATGCATGGTTTTAATATCCATTTTCATATGTATGCCTGGAGGTTAGCCTCCCAACAGTACCCCACAGGATTCTATGCCATCTTTTCAAAGTGCTTCACTAATGAGCTGCCTTTATCTGTGCAAACAGTCCAGTGAGAGGGGAAGTAGTCTGTGTTCCATTTACAAATGGGAAGAAGGAGGTGTGAGGAAGGGAGATGATTTTTCCCAGCTGCACAAGCAAACCTTAGCAAGGCTTGAAACTCTGAACTCCCTATACTGGTTTCTCTGAGCCAGGGCCCCATTTAAAATGAAACTCCCTCAAGCAATCAATTCTTAGTGTCGACAATGGAGCAGAGATAGAAGGAAGAAATTCCACAAATAAAGATTTTAAGCATATATTATATAACACACACACACACACACACACATATATATATATGTGCAATTATAAAAAATGTTTTTCTGGGGCCCGGGAGATAGCATGGAGGTAAGGCATTTGCCTTTCATGCAAAAGGTCATCGGTTTGAATCCCGGTGCCCCATATGGTCCCCCGTGCCTGTCAGGAGTGATTTCTGAGCATGGAGCCAGGAGTAACCCCTGAGCACTGCCGGGTGTGACCCAAAAAACAAAACAAAAAAAAAGTTTTTCTATGTGATTCTTCAATGTGATTCTTCAACAAAGGATTAAAGGGGAAATTTTAGCTTCTCAGGAAGAGCATTCTTTCTAATAAAAATTAGTGGAATGCTATTCCACATGGATGTAGGACCCATGGAATATTTCTGTATGCTATTCTTGGCCTAGCGCAGGATGCAAATCTAATTGGAACTGTTTTGATGCACATCTAGAATTTTCCAATGAATAGCCTTTTGCCTAATTGGCCCCTTGAGTTAGTAAATGGTTGCTATTTTGGTGACTGAGTTTTCCTATCAGTAACAACTTTTTACTTAATTTCATTTAAGATAACAATGATAGATAATAATGATAGATAAAATGATAGATAAAAAAGATAGCAAGGAACAATGATAGATATCAGGCAACACAGGCAGAGAGAGGAGTTGCGGGGGAGATAAATAACATGCAGTTTGTTGTCAAAAGGAACATAAAGCTCATTTATATAAATAACTAACTCAATTATAAGGCAAATGGAATTAGATGTTTAAAATTAAAAAATCAGTAGGCAGAGGAAGTAACACGGAATCTTCTAGTTGAATGGCAAGGGACATGGGGAGGCAAATTATAAGGCTTTCAAGGAGATAGCAGGTCATGAAGAAGGAATAAAATGTCAGTAAGAGAAGATGAGGTCTGGAGAGATAGTACAAAAATGAAGGCCTTGCCTTGCATGCTATCAATCCTGGTTCAATTTCTGACACTACATATAGTGAATCCTGAATACAGAGACAGTAATAAGCTCTGAGCACCACAGAGTATAACCCAATCTCTACCTCTCACCCCCAAAGAAGTGAAAATTAAAGAACATTCTAGACAGATGGAACAGCAGAGTAAAAGTGTAGAGAGATGGAAGTAGGAAGGCAGAGTGGATACATCCAAAGCAGGGGTGGCGAACAAGTTCAACACAAAGAGCCAAAATTTTAAACTGTGAGAGTCAGAGAGCCACACCACACAGTGACTTGCCAAAACAGAAAAACACTCACACAAAAGCATGTAATTTTAACAATAATATATTCAACACATATTGCATTTTACCATTTTGAGTGAGGGTAAAAAATCTTGTTTGCCACCCCTGATCCAAAGGATGGGAAAGAGTCAGTTTGCTAAGGACCTTGAATTTAATTCTGCAGCCAGGTGCTTTTTAAGTCAGGAGTCAAGGCTCTCCTGCCAGCTTGAAACAGCAGATTATTTCTGAGAAATGACTTCTTATCAAAAGCAATGTTTCTAGTGGCCTTCTGCTACATCAGTTTATCCAGGTCTCAATTACTAGTAACCCTCCCCCTTTTTTTGTGAGAAGAAAACTGAAGTTCACAAAGCTTAACACTTAGCCATCGTGTTACAAATATGTGGCAGAACTAACCACCTAACAAACCATTCGGGCTGGGATAGTCTTCCACTTGAAAAGCTGCCATGATGGTGCCAATGTGGATAATGATGATCAACATCTAATTGTGATGATGCTGAGTGTGGTGATAGTAGGGATGTATCGGATGAATAAGATGGAATTTCTTTTTTTGTGTATGTGTGTGTATATATGTGTGTGTGTGTTTGATAAATGAGTCTTCAGAAGGCTTTATTTTTGTAGCTCTTATTCTTTACATTTTTTTCTATTTTTTTATGTAAAGTCACGAAACAGATTATCCATGTAACCACTCTAATCAATTATCTATGGGCAATAACTTCCCTGAAACTTAATTAGCAAAGTTGTTTCCCAGACTAACAATATCTTACAGCATCATCTAAAAGTCACCTCGAAAAGGCAGACAATTCATTAAAATTTGCTAATGTCTGCAGGGTGTAAAGATGCAAAGTGCTCATTCGGAGAATGAGAAATCCACATATTGGCTCTCATTGGCCGATTGTCACGCTCTGTATACGTGGAATGACTCACGTAGCTAAAACCAAAGTTTAATTAACATGCTTATTCTGTGGTGGTACTTCCATTCTAACAAATTAAATGTTTAAACAGCCAGTGCAAACATTTAGATCTGAGTCAAAATTGTTTGCACTCTGCCAGTTTAGGCATTTAATTTATTATAATCCTTTCCATAATACATGCCTTGAAAGTCATCTTTTTTGCACTGAAAAATACCATTAGTATTTCAACAGATGATATTGAATCTGAAATGATCAGAATGTGATGGGAGAACTAATTTGAACTGCAGACAGGGGCAATAAATGAGATAATAAATGAACCTTCACCTATCCTGACTTCCCCCAATTGACCAGGTGATAACAACGACAACTGCTGACTGGGGCTTGATTTCTGCAAAATCACTCTCAGCTACTGCAGGGATGCTAAAAGAGGAGGCAAGGACCTTGGAGGCTTTCTAACTTTCTTAAGAAACCCTTCTTAGATTCCCTGTTCATCCTCCTCCTCTTCCTCCTCCTCTTTCTCTTCTCCTTCCTCCTCCTCCTCTACTCCCTCCTTCTCTTCCTCTTCCTGACCCTTCTCTTCTTCCTCCTTCTCCTCCTCTTCTTCCTCCTCCTCCTCTTCTCTCTTCTTCCTCTTCTTGCCCCTTCTCCTCTTCTTCCTCCTTCTCCTCTTCTTCCTCCTCCTCCTCTTTTCTTCTTCCTCTTCTTCCTTCTCCGTCTCCTCTTCTTCCTCCTTCTCCTCCTCTTCTTCCTCCTTCTGCTCCTCCTTCTTTTCTTTCTCCTTCTCCTCCTCTTCTTCCTCCTTCTCCTCCTCTTCTTCCTCCTCCTCCTCCTCTTTTCTCTTCTTCCTCTTCTTCCTTCTCCGTCTCCTCTTCTTCCTCCTTCTCCTCCTCTTCTTCCTCCTTCTGCTCCTCTTCTCCTCTTCTTTCTCCTTCTCCTCCTCTTCTTCCTCCTCCTCCTCTTTTCTTCCTTCTCCTCCTTCTCCTCTTCCTCTTCTTCCTTCTCCTCCTCCTCTTTTCTTCCTTCTCCTCCTTCTCCTCCTCCTCTTCTTCCTTCTCCTCCTCCTCTTTTCTTCCTTCTCTGTCTCCTCCTCCTCTTCTTCCTTCTCCTCCTCTTCCTCCTCCTCTTCTTCCTCCTTCTCTTCCTCCTCCTTCTCTTCCTCCTCTTCTTTCTCCCCCTCTTTTTCCTCCTCCTCTTCTTCTTCTTCATCCTCCTATCCCTCTCCGCCCTCCTCCTCCTTTTTTCCTCCTCCTTCTCCTCCTCCTCCTCCTCTGCCTTCTCCTCCTCTCCTCCTCCCCCATTTTCTTCTCTGCAACTATTTGCTCAGAAAATAGAAATTTGCTAGCTTTCAACAACTTCTCCATTCCTAGGGCTACAGAAAGTGAAATGCACTGGAACGAAAAATGACAACAAAGGCTCCATTGAGACCATGCTGACAGTGCTGATAAAGATCACTGTCAAGCAGCCTAAAAAGCTCAGACACGGGCTCTGGACCAATGACCTCAAGGGCTTCAGGTGACCACGAGGGGGCAGCGAAAGCCTTTTTCGCCTTGCCCCTGGGTAATCCACAAACCCAGATACACTCCCTTCTACTGCTCTGTTTCCCAGGGAAAAAGAAACACCTAGGACTAAAGAGCAGGGTCTTCTACTTGAGGGTCGGAGACATACTCACCAACACTGGTGGTGCACTCCTGCCCTGTGGTCAGAGATCACTCATGGCGGTGCTCAAGAACCAGCAATTCAAATGGTTTCAGCCACAAGCAATGCAAATGCCTTATTACCCTTGTACTAATGTCTCTGACCTACCTTCTACTAGTCTTAATTTTTTTTTTTTTTTGGTTTTTGGGCCACACCCAGTGACACTCAGGGGTTACTCCTGGCTATGCGCTCAGAAGTCGCTCCTGGCTTGGGGGACCATATGGGAAACCGGGGGATTGAACCGCGGTCCGTCCTAGGTTAGCACAGGCAAGGCAGGCACCTTACCTCCAGCGCCACCGCCCGCCCCCCCCATAGTCTTAATTTTAAAAAAAAAAAACCCTCTTTGTTTTATTGAATAACATGTAAACTGATTGTTAATTTCTTTGATAGTTTTTAAAGAAAAAGGAGTATTTTGTTGAGCTCAAGAGGGAAAGAATAGAAGTCATAGATGCTGAGCACACTTTATTAAACCTTAGCTTCCTCATCTCCTCTCTACCCTCTTATTCTTGAATTTTCTTCCAGAGATCCTGCAAGACAGCAGAATGGATCAAACTCAGAGTGAAGGGTGATTGGACAAGAGATGTGTCAAGAAATACAGCAATCACTTTATTGCTGTGTTATTGAAGGTCCTCAGAAATATTCATTTACTTTCAGGATCAGTCCTTCTTCAGACTATTTTCTGCTAAGAAATATTTCCAGGTCTTCCACAAAACATTTCAGATGGTTAATGCCTAGAGATTGAATCATCTAAATGCACGGTTGGTCACATTTGGGTGGAATACACTCTGCCAAGCTCAGGGCTCTGCATTCAGGGTTACTTCTGGCTCGCTTCGGGTACAATACAGGATATTGTCAAACTTGGATTGAATGAGTCCAAGGCAAGCTCTCTACCTGCTGTACTATTTCTCTGCCCAAAGCTTGGTTAGATTTTATAATGCAGCTATATCTACCCCAAAATTGACTGATGAAATACAGAAGGACAATTAAATTCAGGTAACTTGCTATTTCTAAAAGCCATCTATTTCTAAAAACCATCAACTTTGACCAATCTGGCTTTGTTTGTCTAAATAGTTTGGGTTATTTGGACACAGAGAGGTTTTTCTCCTACAGCCACTTATTCCAGGAACTACCCATTCCAAATATCTCTGCAAGATGGGAATGGAAACCTGCCTATTCCTTCCATGTTTACTATTTAATGCAGGGAGAGTTAACTGAGAAATAAAAAAGCAAAAATCCTTCCATGTGGAACATTTCGGCTTCAGAATTTCCTATTGTTTTTTAAATTTGTCTAAGGATTGTAAGTAAATGAGGCATTCATTTTTAAATGACTTTTAAAAAGTAATCATAGTAATAATTAGCATCTATTATTTATTGCTATGCATTTGGCAATGTATTAAGTACACTATATGTACTATCTCATGATTTATCATTACAGTCTTACAAAGACGCTGATTTCCTCCCATTTTATAGAAGCAGAAATTGAGGTTTAAAGAGAACTGAGGTCACTTGCCCAATATCATGCAGTTGTACAGCATGTCTGTGTATCTAAGAGCAAAATTTTAATTCTTCAAGGCTATTTATCAGCTCCAATTCTGCTTTCAGTTTTAACATAACCCTCAAGAATGAGTCCTTGGGCTTTTACTGCAACTAGGAGAATTAAATTCATTTAATATTTATAAAATGAGAGCAACTCATTAAACCTTGCAGTAGGAAGCCCTGACTTCTCCTGGTGTAAAAGACACTGGGGGTCACTTAGGGGGAGATCTCAGCTTCCCTTTCATTTACACAAGATAGCTGCTGGTCCCCAGATCCACCTCCAATTTGCCTCTAAAAAACAGTCCACACTTTTGAAGTTACAGAATTCACCCTGTCTTAATCCATTTGGACTACAATTGCAGGGAAAATGCCATGAATTTATAAACAACAAACATGTGTTGCTTAAAGTTCTGGAGGTTAGAAAGTCCAAGCTCATGAATGGTGCTCTAGCAGACAGAATCTGCCAAAGGGAATTAGCTGTCTGGGGTTCACTCTAGAGAGCACTATTACCCATGACCATATTCTGAAGCACCTCCCAAAAATCTCTCAAGTGTCATTCTGGCATTAGGATTTGAGCACATGAACTGATGGGGTCAGGAAGGGAGAGAACAGAGATATCTAACCAGAGAATCCCTATTGGCTTAGACCCTACTTCAGTGCCTTCCCTGTTGTCTTCAGACTCAGTAGACATTGAACAGCTAACTTCTACATCCCTTCTGATAGTGAACTTTGAACAACACCATCAAAAGAATATACTTAACTACCAGAGCCATAGAGTTAATACACTTAACTGCCATCGAATAAGGAGCTTTCCTTGCACACAGCCAACCTAGGTTCAATCCCAGAATACCACATAGTTTCCCAAGCCCCTATATGAGTGATCCTTAAGTACAGAATTACTAAGCCTAGAAATAAGCCTAGAGCACCACTGAGTATGTTCCAAAAGCCAAAACAAAAAGTAAATAAATAAATGGGAATAAATCTGAGCTACATCTAACATCAAAGGACCCTCTAATTCTATTTTTGCTTCCAGATTAAAACAATAAAACTAAAATCCAATGTATTTGCACATGAAAATATGGACAATACTTGCTCACTTTTTAACACTCATGAGAGTGCAAAGAACATTATTTATATTATTTTGGATTTCAATACAGCAGGCAGAGGTAGGGAAAGAGACTTTCCAGAGTCATTACAAAAATAGGTTGTTTGTTTGGTTGTGTTAGAAGGAAATGTAATAACTGCTGCTGTTTCACTTCTGTAACCAGACTTTGCTTTAGACATGAGGACTGCCATAACAGGCCTCATATATGTAGCAAAAGGGACTAGGCCAGAACAGACATTTCCAGGAACTTCAAGGGCAAATACCAGGAGTTAAACTAGCAACATCCAGGGGCAGGCAATAAACCTTACATAACTGCACACCAAATTTGCAAGCATCCAGTAGGTACCCAAGGCCCTCCTCTATTACTTCAGCCAACCAGTTTAAACCTGGCTGATACAACATATACTAAGAACCTATGGTCTTACCCCTTGCTTGAAGCTCCAGCAGCCCTATAAGAGGGCTTGCAATTCACATCTCATGGACACCTAGGAGAGGCGCAGCCCTGGCATGCTGGTAATAAACTCCTTGCTTTTGCATTACTGCCATTACCCTTGGTCTTTTGGGGTCAGATATGGAGTCTGAAGCTAACAGTTGGTTTTTACTGGAGGAGGGCTTGAGAAAGTCATACTCAGGAGTGTTCAGAAAAAATGTAGAAATCAGAACGGATCCCAGGATTCCTGCATCCAAAGCATGAGCATCAGACCTCTGCACTATCTCGTGGCTCCAAAGTAGTTTTAGTTTAGACAAGTTCCTCACCTATCTGGGCCTGCTTTCTCATTCTAGAAATTCCCTAAGAATCACTTTTCAACCCTGAAATGAGGTTTTGGGTGTTCACAGAGAATGCTTGAGTTGAAAAAGGAAGTAGGGAAGTGTCAAATTGGGAAACCAGTGGACCAGCCTGTAGCTAGAGCCTTCTCATTCATTCTGCAGAAATTTTGTACCAGTCAGGAACTCTCTCTTCCATCCTCCACATTATGTATTCCACATTAGACCTCTGCTTTATCTTCAGCATGTTAGTATTACACATTTATATTTTGCCAGTTATCTCTTCTATTAACCCGAGCACTCTGCAAAATGACTTGTCATTAATAACACAAACTGGCTTTTTCAGTTTAGACAGAAAGGAAGATATGGAATTGAAGGAACTGTGTTATCTAATGCATTTTCAAAGAGATTTGTTTGGAGAGAGTGCTTGTTAGAAATACTGAAGCAGAGAGCATCAAAATCTTTGACCAAAAAGAAAATATATGTATAAGAAATACTTAGAGGACTTTTAGGATTAAAGTCTACCAGCATGCATTGCTACAATTTTTTTCTGACAAAATTTGAGCACCAACCAAATTAAAATCTTATAAGTACTTTCATAAATGTTAAAACCCGATTATAAAAGCCATCCCTACTGGAGGTGGAGTTGAGGGTATTTTTTGTGTGGAATGGTATCTTTGGTATATTGTTTCATTAGCTGTACCACTCTATAAAGAACAGATATACATTATTACAATTAGTAGGGCCAGATAGATTCTTTTTGCCCCTTTCTACACAGGAGGAAGTTGAAACAAGATGCAGGACTCTTTCCAAGGTTACATAGAATTCAACAGACCCTTAGCAACTCCACATTCCTCCCCTTCTCATTATGCCACTGTCACGGTCCACAAAAGGACAGAAGCAGAGAGGAAAGGAGTAAATCATCTCTGGGCTTAGGGTATCTAGATTCTACAATTTTCACCAGAAGCCCAGAAAAGGGTTAATGGATTTGATACAAAGAGCCTTCAAAGACCTATGGGAAGGCTCTGATGAGAGGTGAAAACCCAGTGCAGAGACCTATCTTGGTATGAATGTGAACCCCATGGCTGCCTATGACCATAGACAACTAATTGATTGCATCCCTCCAAGCCTTACCAGCTCTACATGCAAATTAAGACATTTATGTATGCTGTGTGCCACTGTCTCCTCTTAATACTATGGCTTTTGTGCATCCATTTTGTTGTTGTTATTGTTGTCCTTGTTATTGTTTTGGGGTTTTTTGGGGGGGTAGTACAGGCAGCTTCTGGTCATCCAAACGTTTGTTTCTTTTCAAGAACACAAGCATAAATTTCTGACTTAGGGAAACAGGGTTTGAATCCTTACAGCTAGAGTTGACCAGAAGTTATATAGCATTGGCTGGTAGCCCCAGTCCCACCTTTTTGAGCTATCAACCAGATGCTCTGCCTCTGTTTGGTTAAGTTAATTCTAACAGCATCCAAGTTAGTTGAAAACACTGCTGCTTTTGTAAGGAAAGCCAAAGACTGGTATGGCAAGACAGAAAGTAGCCTGGACTGGAGGCTAGAGGAACAAACCTCCTTACAGAAGAGAACTGGAAGTGGGCTGGAAGGAGTCTGCCAATGGCCCAAGGTTGAAAAGGAGGCAACAGACTTTGGGCTGCTCTTCCTGAGGATAGGAAGTCCTACACGACTGGGATGAAACGTCAGGTAATTATGGATTCAAACAGAAAGGCCAGGGTCTTTAAAGTCCCAACATTACTGTGTAACAAACTGATGAACTGCATAAATGGAGAAAATGCTTTTGCAGCACCTGGCTAAAGGCAGGTGAGGAAGTAAAACAGGCCCAGGGTCCCAGTGGAATAACCAGAATCATCCCAGACTAAATAACTCTAAGTTTATTTACATATAGTTATGAACATAAAAATATCATTTAAATAGCTGTAATTTACAAAATTATTGATAGTTTATCTTTAGACATATAGTATTTGAATATCAATCCCACCACCATTTATCAATTCCATCACCAGTGGTCTCACACTCCATCATGCCCACTCCTGCCTACCACCTTGACAGGCACACTATAAAGGTTGGTGGTTACAGCTTAGATCTCATGGTTTTAGTGATGTTGAATCTGCACTTTGGATTTATAGCTTTACCACTCTCTCACATCATCAGTATAACTGATAATCTGACCTCAGACCAGGGGTCTGAAACTCGCGACCTGTGGACCGTCTGAGGCCCTCCATACAACATTTTGTGGCCCTGCCCTAGAGGAATCATTTTTGTTTCGTTTTGTTTTAGTTTTTTGGGTCATACCCCCCAATGTTCATGGCTTACTACTAACTTTGCACTCAAGGATCACCCCGACTTTGCCTCCTGTGGCCCTCGGGTAAATTGAGTTTGAGACCCCTGCCTCAGACCCTCCCGCATTATTTCCTTTTCATCTTCCTTCTTTTCTTCTCTATCCTTCTTTCTAAACTCAGGATCAAAAGTGATCTAGATACCCCCATTACTATATTATATCTCTTCATTCAATTATTCTATATATTATATATTCAATTACTCTATATAACATCTACAATTCTATATAATCTACCTAACCAAGGTTCAGGTAGAAATCAGATGGAACTGAGAAAACTGCAGAATATATATATATATATATATATATATATATATATATATATATATTCTATATAATACAGATACATGTGATTATCATGATTTTTTTTTCTGGCTTACTTACTCAAAAGTTAAGCACATTTAAATATCACCTTTGACACTGATCTGAGTCAGGCAGCTTTCTCTCTAGACAGCAAAAAAGAAATCTGAGATAAAATAAGGTGACTTATGCAGAGGGCACAGGAAAAAGGAAGTTAAAATTGTTTTAATGTTGGTCGTGACTAGTTTACGTTTTTAGGGAATAGCATAGTCCTATCAGGTTACCTAATTTATGCCAGTCACATTAGTGATTGGTTTATGATTCCATGTATGGAGTTAAAACTGTAACTAAGGGCCAGAATGATAGCACACTAGATAAGACTAACCTTGCACATGGTTGACCTGTGTTCAATTGTGGAGATACCATATGGTCCCTAGAACCCCACCAGGAGTGATTCCTGGGTGCAGAGTCAAACAAAAACAAACAAAAACAAAAATTCCACCCAAATTAAGTTTTAGTTGGGTGACATGGGGCTTAGTAGAAGACTTACCATATTTTTCTTACAGTAAGAAGCACTTCTTGGGACCAAAGAGATAGCATGGGGGTAAGGTGTTTGCCTTTCATGCAGAAGGATGATGGTTCGAATCCCGGCATCCCATATGGTCCCCCGTGCTTGCCAGAGGTGATTTCTGAGCATAGAGCCAGGAGTAAACCCTGAGGACTGCTGGGTGTGACCCAAAGCAAAAAAAAAAAAGTGCTTCTTTCTCTCAAAAATGCATCATATAGAGCTAGTGCCACTTGGAGCTAAAGCCTGAGTGCAGCAGAGGAGAGCATCTAAAAACTATGTGCATCTTATAGTAAGGCACGTCTTATAAAGTGAAAAATATGGTATCTCACTTTAGTAACTGTGATGGAAGTATCATTTCTCCCAGGGTGGAAAGCCTGCTGTCAATGCCAGTTTACTTGCCTTGGCCAAGATTTACCTTCATGGATCTTGGATCTGCCCCCTCCCATCCTGCAGCCTTAGGTTACTTGCCCGTGTCTCACCTTTTTCTCACACATAAAAGGGAAGCCCTCAATTTCTCAATTTTTTGATGATTTTTCAACTATAAAACTCAGGTTTCCTCAATTCTAAGTGAAAAGAAACACAGGAACAGTAAGTAAACTAAATAACAATGTTAAAATATTTAGTACGTTTGTGAATCTTTTATTGATCAGAGACATTCACATAACCTCAGGGAGAATTAGGAATGTTTTTGTGGGAATAAAAAGTAAAAAAAATTTTATTCTTTTACTTTCAAACTAAGCCTTTAGAGCTCAAAGTGAAGCCTAAGGAAAGCTGAAAAGGGAGTTTCATCAAGGCAATGGATTGAAAAGAAAAGGAATGTAGGGGTGTAGGCTACCAAGACTGGAATAGGTTGGGGATCAAGGTTCAGGTAGAAATCAGATGAAGCCAAGAAAACTCCAAAATGGCTAAGAAAGGGGAAGAAGTCAGCACAGGAACCCAGCTGGGCCATCTTAGAGAAGCTCTACCCCACATTCTTTTCATCAGAAAAAGCCATTGCTATGGCAAGATGGAGCAAGTCACTGAGCACTTGTCCACCCTGATTTCTAAAACCTTCTAACCATCAGCCCTTTTCATTTGGTGCCAAATATATAGAACTCTCGGTGGACCACTATAAGCCCCTGATTTCTCATTCAGTACTCAACACAGTAGCTGGAGTTGGTAGGGGGAGGCCAGGTCATATGAATCCTCCAAACACTCCAACTTGTGTAAAGTTCAGCCCATGGAAGCTTCCATGGCCTGAGGACCTGTGGTGTTCTAATCTGTCTTCCTGACTAGTTTCTGAGCCTGCCTGGTACATTCTCTCCAAGAACTTCCCTCTCTGCACTCCCACTCAGAGACCTTTGTGGCTGCATGCCACAGTGCTTTCAATGTCTCATTCTCAGCACCTGGCCTTATTGTCCATGCTCTACTGAACACTCCTGATTACCTTACTCTATCTTCCTTCTTTTTTTTTTTTGTTTTGTTTTGTTTTGTTTCTGGGCCACACCTGGCAGTGCTCAGGGGTTGCTCCTGGCTATCTGCTCAGAAATAGCTCCTGGCAGGCACGGGGGACCATATGGGATGCCGGGATTCGAACCAACCACCTTAGGTCCTGGATCGGCTGCTTGCAAGGCAAACGCCACTGTGTTATCTCTTCGACCCCTATCTTCTCTTTTTTTTTTGAAATATATTTTTTATTTAAGTAACATGATCGTAGTTGGGTTACAGTCACAAATAGAACACCCCACCTTCACCAGTGTAACATTCCCCTCCCCCATCCCATCCCCTGCCTGTATTCCAGACAGGCATCATTCTACTACAGTTATTTGTTTTTAAGTTCAATAATTTGTTTTTTTTTAAAGGATAAGAGTAAAAAAAATATAGTAAAGGTGTGACAGTGGTAATCGCCGTTGTTTGCATAGACCCAAAAAATATGGGGAAAATGGAAAATATCCTTGGCCTGATTATAAGAAAGCCTCACTCCAGAAGTTTGGCATAAGACTGACTCTGGGTTCCAGGCATACCAGTCTGTGGTCCCGGTGAAACTTTTTCACACTTTACTATTGTTGGTATCAGGTTCTTATATTTAAAGATTCTGGATTCTATGCATTTCTTTGATCGAAGTCAGGCTGATGTGGAGTATCCTCTAGTTTCAGCTCACCATTAGATGCGGAGCCATCTGCCCTGCAAGCAGGCTGTTGCTGAGTCGTTTGGGTGTTGAGAGCACTCTTTGGAGTAAGTCAATGCTAGAGCAGTGGTAGGTCTTCCATAGTAGAGGTTTTCATCCTGGTAGTATTATAGATAATGTGGTTGTTTCCATAGATGGTATCCATTGTTCAGGTGTGTGTGGGTGATGCCCATTCTTCTGAGGCCTAAGCCAAATCATTATGCCAATGTTCCGGGTATAAGGCCTACCTGCACCACCAAATTTGTGTTCCCATCTCTATTTGATAAGAATTTGTTTGCATATGTATTATTTTCCCATTTTGATGTGCCTATGCAAAAGAGAAGTAATGTCACAAGATATTGTTGGTGCATCTGGGGGCCAATGAAAAAGTCCAACATTCCCCATAACTTGGTTCAAACATGAATTCTATACAGAGATACTCTTCTACTAGTATTGCTTATAAAACAGATCTCAATATTCCCTCTTTTTATAGCACTGGTTGTCTTCTCACGTTTTATGCAAGAATTTATTGTACTTACTACTTTTTGTCTATCTCTTCTTCGTTCACTGGAAAGGAAGTTCCCTAAGTACAAGTACTTTAGTTTTATCTACTGATTTATCTCAAGTGCCTAGAAGGTGCCAGATAATTATTTGTTGAATGAAAGAATTAGTAAGTAAATGGATTCCATCTCCCCATGGACCAGTGTCTACATGGTCCAAGCTTAGTAACCCTAAGTCATTGTTAAGAGCCTTTGCATTGTTGACTAATAGCTAACAATGGACTTGATACATAGATTTGCCTAAGCCTCAAACATCCCTTTTAACTATTAAGGAGACTTTGCTTCGTGGCAATGTCCTTTTGTCCTGTTTCATGTAGAAATGATTTTACTGAATATGGCAAATAATAGTAAATTTTAAAAACAAGTCAATTTTTGAATACATAAATAACCAATAAGAAAAATACCAATAAGAATAACCAACAGGAAAACCTGGAGAGGTGCAGGAGATATAGCATGGAGACAGGGTGTTTGCCTTGCATGAAGGACAGTGGTTTGAACCCTGGCATCCCATATGGTCCCCTGAGCCTGCCAGGAGCAATTTCTGAGTGTAGATCCAGGAGTAACCCCGGAGCGCAGCCAGGTGTGACCCCACCCAAAAAAAAAAATACCTGGAGAAAATTGAGTAAATGATAAAACCTTCACAAATGGTGGCATACAAATGGTCGATAGTCATTGCAATGAGTTCATTCACCATAAGAGAAATTGTAATTAAAAATACAATGTGATGGGGGTCGGGAGGTGGCGCTGGAGGTAAGGTGCCTGCGTTAACATAGGATGGACCACAGTTCGATCCCCCGGTTCCCCATATGGTCCCCCGTGCCTGCCAGGAGCGACTTCTGAGCGAATAGCCAGGAGTAACCCCTGAGCGTCACCGGGTGTGACCCAGAAACCAAAAAAAAAAAAAAAATACAATGTGATGAGGGCCAAAGAGACAGTATGGAGATAAGTCATTTGTCTTGCACGCAGAAGTTCGGTGGTTTGAATACGGCATCTCATATGGTTCCCTGAGCCTGCCAGGAGTGATTTCTCAGTTTAGAGCCAGGAGTAATCCCTGAGCACTGGAGTGACCCAAAAAGACAACAACAAAAAAATACAATGTGATTCCACTAAATACCCCCCAAATGACAAAATGAAAAAGACAATTCTCATTGCTGGTGGGAAGCAGAGCAACTGGAATTCACACATTGCTGGTGGATTGTAATTAGGGTCTCAGGAAGCAAATAACTGGAAGAGATAATTAAACCAATTTGGGGTATCGTTTATGCTGTTTCTTTACTTGCATATTGGTTACAAAGAACAAACTTGCATGGTGGTGTTAAATCTGTGAAAATCCATTGAGATAGATATTCACATTATATACACAATTTTTTTTCTCATGCTGCCAAAGATTAAGCCCAGGCCCTTACAGATATAAGAAAATTGCGCTATCACTGAGCTCCCCAGCAAACATAATTTCTTCATGGATCATCACAAGGTAGGCTTTCTCCACCTATGAAAGGTGGAGCCTGATTCCTGCCATGTGCCTGAGTTCAAAGGAGACATTATAAAAGGCATATGCTTTGCTCCTTGCTTGGTTTCCTGCTTTCCTGAGTGGGGCTGCTGAGAAAGGCCACAGCAAACATAAACTCTTCAGGGCTCATCACAAGGTAGGCTGTTTCCACCCATGAGCAGTGGAGCTAGAGCACCTTCTAGCCCATGAACCCCACCACAACACATAGTACAAACCACACTACAAGCATGTCAATGGGGAAAAAATGCAGGACAACACCATGCATAGAGAATGAATATGGCAGCTCTGAAGACCCAAAAAGTGTCAAACACATAATTAGCTCCTCAGATAAGGAGTTTAGAGAAGAAATATGGAAGATGTTCATAGAACTCAAAGAAAGCATAGATTGAGCTGAACAGACCACAAAGATATAAATCAAAAAACTTCAAACTGAATTAACAGGACTGAAAAACTTGGTAGATGAAACAAAAACCTCAATGAAAAGTCTCTCCATCACAGTAACAGGAGCTACAGACAGAATCAATGAGTTGGAAAATGAGATGCAGAACAACTCCATACAGAAGAAGAGATTGGAAAAACACAAAGCAAATGATCAGACAATGGGAAAAATACTCATGTGAACAGATGAAAATGTAAGTCTTTGATAAACTCAACAGAAACAACGTAAGAATCATTAGAGTTCCAGAGACCCAGGAAGAAAATTTCCAGAAAGAACCAACAGTCAAGAACATCATTACTGAGAAACTCCCAGAGCTAAAAATGGCATGGACCAAACCCTACATGCCCAAAGAGTACCAACTAAAAGAGACTTGAAATAAAGCACCCAAGACACATCCTAGTCACAATGATGAATTCCATAAATAGGGATAGAATACTGAAAAAGCAAGATCAAAAGGAAAACTACATTCAAAGGAGCATCCTGAAGGTTTACAGCAGACCTGTCACAAGAAACCCTCAAGACCAGAAGGCAGTGGTGGGATATAGTGATAAAACTCAATGAAAAGCATGCTTCACCTAGAATATTGCACCCAGCCAGACTCACTTTCAAATTTGAAGGCAGTATGCATAGCTTCTTGGATAAACAGCAGCCTAGAAACTTTACAGATTCTAAAACAGCCTTAAAAGATAAACTGAACATCTACCTTAAGACAGGACAGACCAAAAGAAATACCGAACTTCTGCACAAAGATGACACTAAATCCTATGGCAATTATCTCTCGCAGTTTCAATGGGCTAAATGCACCAGTTAAGAGACAAAGAGTGGCAAAATGGATCAAAAAGCTCAATCTAACATTTTGTTGCCTACAAGAAGCATACCTAAATAGTCAGAACAAACAGACTCAAAATCAAAGGTTTAAGGAAAATCATCCAAGCAATCAACTCCCTTAAAAAAGCTGGAGTGGCCATATTAGTATCAGATGACATAAACTTTAGACTGAGAAAAGTTATAAGGGACAAGAATGGACATTTCCTAATAATAAGGGGTATGTACAACTGGAAGAAATCACACTCCTAAACATATATGTATCCAATGAGGGACCAGCAAAATATTTAATACAATTATTGACAAATCTGAAAGAAGACAGCAATAGCAACACAATAATAGTGGGAGACCTCAACATTGTCCATGATAGGTCAACCAGGCTGAAACCCAACAAGAATATACTAGCTCTGAAAATAGAAATGGAAGAAAATGGACCAGTAAATATATATAGGTCATCCCCAGAAACCGGATACACATTCTTCTCCAATACACATTTGTCATTCTCCAGGATAAACCACATGCTGGTCCATAAAACATACCTCCATAAAATCAAGAGTATAGAAATCATGCACTTAAATTAGAAGTGAACTACAAAGGGACACGGAAGAAAAATTTTAACACCTGTAAATTAAGCAGCACACTGCTGAACAACCAGTGGGTCAGAGATGAAATCAAAGAGGAAATCAAAAAATTCCTGGAAACATATACCAAGACACAATTATCAGAATTTATGAGACACAGCAAAAGTGGTACTATGAGGAAAATGTATAATGTATAGCTTTGCAAACACACATCAGGAAGGAAGAAGGAACCTACCTAAATAACTTAATAACACAGCTTACAAATTAGAAAATGATCAACAAAATGAACGCAAAGTAAGTAGACGGGAGAAAATAATGAAATTTAGAGCAGAAATTAATAAAATGGAAACCGGGGCCAGAGAGATAGCATGGAGGTAAGGCATTTGCCTTTCATGCAGAAGGACATCGGTTCAAATCCCGGCACCCCATATGGTCCCCCGTGCTTGCCAGGAGCAATTTCTGAGCATGAAGCCAGGAGTAACTCCTGAGCACTGCTGGGTTTGACTCCAAAAAAAAAATCAATAAAATGGAAACCAAAAAAAAAAAACCAATTTGTAAGGAGAACAAAAACAAAAGATGGTTCTTGAAAAAATATTAACAATTTGTAAGCTGTGTAGTTCACCTATGGATAGATATCCCAACAAGTTACAGGTTCCCATCCTGGGATCTTCCTCAGGATCCAACAAGAGTCAATCAGCTTACACTTTCCCTATGTCAAGGTACCACCTGCAGGCACAACACAACAAACTTGAAAACAAGCTTCTGAGGAGGGGGGACTGGCATGGGACCTGGCCCCGCTATGGCTAGAAACAGCATTAAGTACCTGGTGCAAGTCTCAGACCTTTGTAAACGATTCAGGGCTTTGAGCATAGAGAAAAGAATACCTGTCCAAAGTCCCACAGTGCCCAAACCTAAAACACCTCTTGCTGTGAGCACACAGAAAGCACTGGACCATCTGTGCCAAACTTTTAAAGGCCTGAGCCTAGGCTCAGAGAGCAGGACCACTACCATGTCCACAATAGTGCTTCCTCAGGCAGAGGCTGGTGTGGAAGCAGCCAGTATAACATCAAATTAACAAACCCATGTTGAGCTTTCCACTGCCCCTCACAGCTGTAGTACCTTCCAGGAGAACATGGACATATATGCCTCAGATTTGGTGACCTTAATTTGGGGAAAGTGATCACATGAGTTGCCAGTATCCCATCAAGAATCTTGGGCCAAGAAACACCCAAGGTCATGTTTGCCTCTGAGCAGGGAGTCTCAACTATGGCTGATAGGGAACCCCACATTGAAATCTTAAAGACGAAAACTCCAGTTAGACCCACCACCAAGACAGTGAGCACCAAGTGCAGTAAGATGGGTCCACCACTATCTCTCGATGCTCAAATTCCAGCAGAGCCTCTTGGACTTAAGAGATTCCAGGAAGCCATGGACCATCTATGTTGCCTGAACCTCAGTACAGTGACCACAGGTGACGGAGTACTTCTTTGCACATTAAAGGCCAGGCCAGATCCAGAGCACCACATAAAAACACCACTTTTCTGCACCACATAAAAACACTTCCGTATTTGCTTCAGGACCCTGTATCCCTAACTACTCTTTGTGTGAAAGCAAGGTGATACAGGCTTCATCTGGGTCCAGCACCCAAAGTAATTCAGGGATTTCAACAGGCTCACATGTTATGACATCCAACATGGGCCAGCCACAACAGTCCCAGTATCATCTTATAGCAGCAACCCATATCACCCAGAAGAGTTTCCTGCAGGCACAGTTATGTGTTCACACTATGGGACAGGGCCCCCTGACCTCAGCTTTCATCATACGTTGGATTGTCAGAATCAGGCTCTTTGTTAAAATGTGCTTGCCACAGCATATTTTGCACTGAACCCAGAGGTCTCTCCTAAACAAAGTGGCCCATCTCCTGGAAGACCTATCAAATGATAACCTTGAACCCCAACACCACTGTCCCTCCCTTGGCTCAACTCCACAGGAGGGCAGAAGAGTGCGCAGACATTGACTGCCGAGCTAGGCCTATCATTAATAGATATGTTCTGGACAATAAATATAGGCTATCCTGAACAGTAAACTCCCTGTAGGAGATACAGGTATGCTCCTCAGCCCAGGACTGACTTATCCTGGAATAATCTATATACTCCAAGAAACATTCCCCCACTCCATACCATTGTACCTCCAAAAATATTTTAATTTTTCATTGCAGAGTTCAGCTGACCCCCTCCTGTTCTGGGGGTGGGGGAGAGAATCACCCTATGGAGCCTGCATGACTGGCCATCAAAGGACTCTTCTCCTTCCTTTTGGTCAGTTCACCTGATCTGTTAAAAATGATCTCAATAAAATTATTCCTTTGAGCATAAAAAATAAAAGTCTTATTTATCACACCTGGTAAGTTTATCGGTCACTATAACACTGTAATACTATAACAATAAACCTTCAAATTGGCTTCCTTAGTAAAAGTTTGCTTCTTATTCACATAAGCTATTTCTTTAATGTTAGTGGTCAGAGGTTATCTTTTCACATGGTGATTTGTGATCCAAGTTCCTTCCATTTTGTGACTTTTTTCATTGCTTAGAACTGAACATCCCCAGAATCCAAGTCAGCAGAGGGGAAACACAAAGAAGTCTTCTTCTCTGTCAATTATTGATGGCCTTAACCATAAATAGGCTGAATTCAGACATGTGGTTTCAGCTAGACACAATGGGGATTGGGAAATGTAGTCTATGGCTGGGTAGTTGGTCTATGTGATTAAAAGAATAGTACAAATTTTGGTAGGCTATCTCTATCAGAATCAATAACTAAATATATTTCATAAATCATTGCTTTTTAGTGTAATGCCTCTCATTATACCATTCATTTTCTTGAAGAGCCTCATTCCCTCCCACAAATCTTCTCTTTCCAACTGACAAACTCCTATCTAGTTCTAGAATTCACTTGAATAATTTTTAGCACCATGAGCCCTGATGTTGATGCCATTTCTTTTCTGGGTGTCTGCCTCTAAGACTTTGGGTAGTGGTCATCAAAACTTGTATCTGTTTCTAACCAGAAATGGAACCCATATGGTAATATCTGTACCACAACACTTGCTGTTCTGAGTTCCCAGAGACTTGTTTGTAAGGACCCGGGAAAAAAAGAAGTAAAGGGATGAAGGGGTGGAGAAGGAAGGAACTATGGACGATGAAGGAACATAGTAGGAAAATGCAACTCTTTCAATCTGTCACTCTACTAACAAGGGCAAGAGGGCTTTTTATTAGAGTTGTGTGCCTTGTAGGAGGAGCCCAGGAGCTAAACATCTGCCATTGTAGGCAATTTGTATTCTCATCCTTTTCTGTAAGATTTTTATAGATGGCCTTTAACAGCAGGCAAATTGGTACATCTTTACTCTCAATGTTGAGATTGATACTAATGTAAACAATTATTGAAGCTCCACATCTGAAAGATACCAAGGTTATTCTAAGGCTTAGTGAAATCAGATGTAACCTGATGAATTATAATTGAAGAGAGAGAAGATAGATAAAATAGCTTATTTTTAAATCTGGACAAGATTTATTGCTATAAAAAGAAACTTTCGAGATGCAGTTTTGCACTATCTTAATTGAGATTCTAGCAATTAATTATTATGCCCAGAGAGGTATGTCAATCTTGCTTTTCTCACACAAAAGGAGGTCCTGACCCAACAGCTAGCACAGGAGACATTGTTGCTCAGGAGTTTGTATGCTTCCACCTTTCCCATCCCTCTGACTTTACATACCAATACCAAAGAGTGAGCCCTTGTCTGATCTTGTGCTGAATTAGAAATAAAACGGTAGAAACTAAATTCATACATGCTTGAAAAGTATCCATACTGTTTCCATCTAACCAAGAAAATTCCATTTCTATATTCTACAGAGACACTTGTGCTCTTATGTTCATCATAGCACTATGCAGAATAGCCAAAACTGAGAAGTAACCCAGTGTCTGATAGAATATAAACACAGTGGAATATTAGTTGGCTATAAGAAAAGATAAAATCAGGCAATTTTGCCACTATGTGGATGAATCTGGAATACATCATAATGAGTGAAATGAATCAGGAGAGGGAAGACACAATATCTTCCTCATATATGTGATAAGAAGAAACATGATAAGGGAATAAAGGTCTAATGGCAAGAGAAACTCAGAACTGGTTTAGAGAACTGAGTTTGCCACATCAAGTGTGGGAACACTGACACAATGATGGTGGAAAGACATGGTTAAGGGTATAGAATTAGAATTCTGCATGAAATTTCATGAACAGCAATACTGCAAATCATGGTGTCTAAAATTAAAATTTGAAAAAATTATCATAACACATTATGTTTTATTTTTTATTGAGGCCATTGTGAATTACAAGTCTTTCATAGTTGTTTTTCAGGGATATATTGACAGTGAAATAGGGCTATTCCCACCACCAATGTTGACCTCCCTCCACCTTAGTTCCCAACATGCATCCCTTACCTCCACACTTAGCCTCTTGGTCTACCAGTATGACAGGTCCATTTTGTGTTTAGCTTGTTATAGTTTGGGTATCTTTATTCTATAGGCATTGATTTTGACTTGGTATTTAGTTCTGACAATTTCTTTTCTACTCAATGCACCTGAGAACACTTGGCCTCTGGGTCCCATCCACTTTTCTTTTCTTTTTTCAATTTGTAGGAAGACATAGGAATATGAGGCAAAACAAAGAGACTCATGTTCCAAGATTCTATAAAAAAGGCAGGAGTCCCTATCTAGAAGATCTGAATAAAATTTTAAAAAGAGGGAAGATGTAGCAGAATTTTTTTGTTTTGTTTGTTTTGCAACAATGATTAAGCAAATGATTGGGGAAACAACATTGGGGAAATTAGGAAGGAAATACCCATGGCCTAAAAGATACAGGGTGTCTCTACTCATGAAGCATACTGTCAGAAGACCGAATACAGGCTCCAGGCATGTTAGTTGTCCAACCCCAAGGTCTCTCTTTATGGTCCCAGTAAAGTTTTACTCAGTCGCAGTTGTCATAGTTGGTCTTCTGTAATTAGAGATCTTGGTTTTTGCATAGATACTAGGACAAAGTCAGCGTATAACACATTTATTATTATTATTATTATTATTATTATTATTATTATTATTATTATTACAACAAAGTTGTTCATAGTCCAGTTGTTTCGGGCATTCAATGTTCCAACACCAATTACACCACCAGTGTAACTGTCTCTCAACCAATGTCCCCAGTTTCCCTTTTACCCACCCCCCACCCTCTTAGCAGGCACAAATTTACTTCATATTTCTCATTATAGCAAAATGGTAAATGGAATTATCAGAAACTAGATCAATAAAAGTCCATTTGAGATCATTGTTATATCTCACTGTCTGAAGATTTACTGAGTTGGTTGGTGCTGGTAAAATCTTTTCAGTTATTGTTTACTCTCATTGAGCTTGGTGGGTTTCTAGGCAACTTTCCCATGGAATATTGAAATTTTTAAATAAGACAATGAGAAGGTAAAGAAAGTAGACAGTAGGACAACTGAGAGATTCTTCTCCAACTGGGAGATGAATCAAGTCTTGATCTTGGTCTTGATTTGTAAATCAAATCAAATTATAAACAAGTTAATTAATCTCTTTCTGCCTTATTTTCTCTTCTTTAAAAAAGGACCAATATTATTAATGCTCTCTAATTACATCACATATTTACAATAGCTAGGAGAGACCAAGGCAGAGGAAGACAATCAGGTAATTGCAAGCCCTGAAACTATCAAATGGAGGAATTGCTCTAACATTCATTCACCTGAGGTGTCCCTTCTGGCATCTTTTGTTGTACTTCCACACAAAAATGACCCATTCAGAAAAGCTGCCATCTATCAGAGCTGTAGCCCAAGCTAATTAATGTCCCTTAGGCCTTTGGACTGGATATGTGTGTGACCAGGCTGTCCAGTGGGAAATTGATTATAGTCATGTCTTTAATGCCTGATCCCTCATTTTACATCTTGACCCACTTTTGAACAGGACCAGAGCCCTAAAAGTCGATTTGGTCTGATGCTTGATGCATTGTTTTCAGTAGCTTTCTTTTCCAAGACACGCTGGCTTCATTGATAAGTGTTGCTAGCTCTTTATCTACATCATTTTAGAATAGGTTGCCAAGGCAACAGGATTCAGAAATGATTCTCATTACTGTACATTCCCTGACAAATGAGTGTCTGCATCTGCATTTATGTGGTCTCAACCAGTATTAGCTTTCTCCTTTTTGCACCAGAATGCCAACACTTAAGATTTTGCAGCACACAATTCAACATTTATAATTATATATTGTCTTCTAATAATTATATATTGTCTTATTGAACAATATAGCTGTGGGCATTCATGTCAGTCCACATTAGCGTTGCCTACGCTAACATCCTTCCTCACTGGTGGGCCACAAATACACACTTTTAGATGTGATGGGGGAAAAATGAGATGCATAGAAAAAAGTGACTATATTTATATACCAACCCTACACTCTGATTCCTCATAACTGCCTCAGTTTCCATTACATGAATCCACTAATTCCCATTCCTGGATGGATAGGACTGTTTTTGTTCTCTTCTACCCACTGCTTTCCCTAGAAAGAAATATCATTATTCTCAGTGTAGTCAGAGTTTGACAAAGACCTAGTGAGCCAATTCAAACTGGGACAGATTCCTACATATTTTCTAAAAGTATGTATGGAGAATGAAGCCACAATGTCAAAACAGTCTCCAACTCCAACCAGGATGCCTCATTCAATCATGTGCCTGTTCTAAAATCAGAACTATGAAATTCACGCTTGCTTCTTAGAGACACAACACCTTACTTTCCCTCTCCTCTAGGCCCTGAAGGAAATCTATAGTGACAGTAGTGCCAAAAGGGAATTTTTTAAAAATAATTCAAAGTCTCTCTGTGAATTATAATATGTAGGCCCCCTCTCCAAAAAAAAAAATTTAAATAGGCTTTGAAGGAGATAATTGGATTACACAAGTCTGGGGTTGTGCGCACTGGGTTGCATTTTAAAAGAATTGGTGACTTCGGGTCATTTTAATCAAGTTGCATGTCAGATTGCAAATTTTCCAAATTAGCTGTAGCTAGAGGAAAGCAAGATGTTGTTCTTCTTTCCTGAAGAATAAAAACAGATTGTTGTGACATACTCTCAGTCAAAATGACAGATTGAAGCCGCTGTTTGTGGTATAAAGCAACTTTCCCCTCCTCCATCTCCAAATTGTAACACTTGATTGATTTCTGTTGCGATTTGGACATCTCCAAGTTTTGTCAGGGATGCTGATGAAGTTCACAAAAATCTTGAAAGTCAAAACTGCAAACGCAAAGACTCATTTTTGAATGAGGTTGATTTTCAATGGGAAAAGCCGCCCCTGGATTTCCTTTGTAGACAAGTGAGGAATGCAGAGTTCAGATGCATAGTTCAGATGTTGTGCAAAGGCTGTTCCCCAAAAAAGAAATGAGGGACAGTTGTCACTTCTCTGACCTAGATACCCATCTGTGCCTGAACCAGGAATATTCCTAACAAACAAACATGATTTCAAGTCTCCTCAATAAAGCTGGTATTGCAAGTGAATTCTATTGACCACTTGCCACTCAGGGCCTATGTGCCCCACTTGCCCCAGTCATTTCAAAGGTAGACCCTACATCACAATTAGTCAGAATGGCATTGGCGCAGAAGACTGCTTTATATAAACTAGAAAGAAAAGGCTTTAGAGCTGTCATTCATCTCTCAGTCAAGCAGTAAACAAAATGGCTTAAGACTATGCTTTCAGAATCCAATAAAACGGAAAGTTTAATTAATATTTGCATAATGTAGGGGAGGAAACAGGAAGCCAAAGAATGAATAATTATGAGACATACTAGAGCAATTCCTTAAAATGTTTAAAAACCATAAAATAAGAGAAGTGTTCCATATTACCAATTTTTTTTTTTTGGTTTTGGGTCACACCCGGCAGTGCCCAGGGGTTACTCCTGGCTCCATGCTCAGAAATTGCTCCTGGCAGGCACAGGGGACCATATGGGGCACCAGGATTCGAACTGATGACCTTTTGCATGAAAGGCAAACGCCTTACCTCCATGCTATCTCCCGGGCCCCATATTACCAATTTCTATTTTTCTCACCATATGATTCTTTTGTTGTTGTTTGTTTCTGGGCCACACCTGGTGACGCTCAGGGGTTACTCCTGGCTATTCGCTCAGAAGTCGCTCCTGGCAGGCATGGGGGACCATATGTGGAATGGGGGGATCGAACTGCGGTCCGTCCTAGGTTAGCACAAGGCAAGGCAGGCAGGCACCTTACCTCCAGAGCCACCGCCCGGCCCCCCACCATATGATTCTTAACACATTCCTTTACCCTTTCAAACCCTTTGACATATACATATATATACATATATATATATATATATGCCTTTATGGAGTTTAGAAGGAAAACTAAATACCACAGGCAATTCAAGGATTTTCCTCTTCATCTTTTTTAATTTTCTTTTTTATATGATTTACATATTTATTTTATTTATAAAATTGATTAATATAAGAATATGTAATACAGTATAATTGCATGTATAAGTAAAGAGACTTTTTTTATCCTCCACTTACAATTTTTAATAATATTATTTTATTTAAGTACATGGTTACAAAATTGTTCCTTTTGATTTTCAGTTATAGAATGTATACCACCCTTCACCAGTGCACACTTATATATATATTTTTTTTTCACAATGAATGATCAACTGGATGCCTTGATTATTTGGCCAAATTTCCTGAACAAGAAATTGTCTTAGATGTTCTGGTAAATACCAAGGATTTTCTGACAAGGTCAATTTCCTTAAAGGGCTCTCAGTCTTGTTGGGAGGCCATGGAATACATTATTAAACAGCTATCTATGATTAAATTCCTTAATGGAAGTAGCAGAGGTCAACTTTGTAGGCATTTAATGTTTGTAAATGACCAAGGGCTTACAGAGCCCAGGAATGTGGAGACTATGGTGTGAAGGGGTGAAGTTGAAAATGAATAAGGTATTTTATAAAATATAGTCTACCTACAGCATAGTGTTTCTATGGTGAGAATTGAGGGGCTAGATGAAGAAAATATGTTGAATTTAGACTGTTGAAAACTTTCTTCTCTAAGCAATGATGAATATACAAAGGTCACATGAAAGTGGGCCTTAAAGAATATTAGAATATTATTCTGGGCTGGAGAAATAGCACAGTGGTAGGACGTTTGCCTTGCACGAGGACAACCCTGGAAAGACCTGGGTTCGATTCCTGGCATCCCATAAGGTCTCCTAAGCTTGTCAGGGGCAATTTTTGAGTGCAGAGCCAGGAGGAACTCCTGAGCATTGCTGGGTGGGGTCCAAAAACAAACAAAAAGAGAAAAGAAAAGAAAAGAAATATTATTATAATATTATAATATAATCTTCTATATTCTTCTAAATCTTCTAAATAATATAATTCACAACATTATAAATAATCTAACTGGAGATATACAACAGAGGGTATGGCACTTGCTTTGCACAAAATCAATCTGTGTTCAATCCCCAGAGCTACATATGCACCTCAATCTGTGCCAGGATTAATACCTAAACACAGAGCCAGGAATAAACCTGAACACTACAGAATATGGCCCCCAAACAAAAAACAAAGAATGTTTTTCTTGTAGTAATATGAAGCCTGGATTGATCAAATGAACCTAGAAATAAAAAAAAAAAAAACTAACTCAAAAACCAAATGTTCTTTTCCAGGCATATCCCCAAGAGCCAAGTTGAAAGGAAAAGACTTTCAGATTGAAAATAAAATATAACCAACCCAGGACAGACCCAGGTTTGATCCTTAGCATCCCATATGGTCCCGCAAGCCTGCCAGGAGTGATTTCTGAGCTCAGAGCCAGGAGTAACACCACTGGGTGTGGCCCAAAAAAACAAATAGAGAGAAAGAGACAGAGACAGAGAGAGAGAGACAGAGAGAGAGAATGATAAAGTCTCAAGATGAGCTGGGAGGAAGATCAATATGTCTAAGAGAGTTGATGTGTTTTGTGAATATATACTTAGTTAATTACATTTGACAAACATTATTGTAAGAACATTCTGGTATTTTTTAATCACTGTACCCATATGCAACAACCACCTAAAGTCATCATTATCTTCATCTATGTACACATAGAAAGATTGAAGTCCCCTGCCCTGCTGAAACCCTGGGAACTGCACAGATTCACCCTACAACTGCTGCCATTACCACTGGCCCAGCTTCCACTTTTCCACTAATCTCACAAACCACAAAAAAAAAAAAAAAAACACCTCCTAACCACAAAAAAATTCCTAGCATGCAGGTTTTATGGCTGACAATTCAGGCCAGGGTGGGCTGGTACCCTCCATGCCTCTGTACTTCCATAGTACAATAAGTCACACTCAGGAACTACCCCAGTCACCATAGGAACAAATCGGCCCAGTTCCAATGACTCTCAGCATCCTGGACTGCACAGCCACTTATGCAGCCACACGACACCACCATAATTTTAATACTGACTCCCCAGTAGGCATGCACTAAATAACATGGTGCAGAAATGATCATAGAAGCCACATTAGCCCAACAAACAGAGCCAACAACAGAATGCTCAACTAGCAACAAACAGCTTAGTAAATTTTCAGACAGTGATAGGGAGATCCCATTGTGAGAGATGACAATTTTCACAACTTTTTTCTTAATCATGTCTTTCTTGATAACTTCATTACCATTTTGCTATTCCAATCAATATTAAGTAAATTATTTGTAACTGCCAAAGGAAACACTTGGGAGTGATTGGGAAAACTTGAGGGGAGGGAGGTAAATGTAGAGGAAACATTACATTGGTAATAGGATTGGGATTGGAACATTGAAAACCAGAAATAACTGCAGTATGAACAACTCTGTAAAGCATGGTGTTTAAAAATAACAAAATTTAATTTAAAGCATCCAAACAGAAAGACTGGTGAAAAAAGAAAACAATGGCTGCCAATGCTTCCCAGGTAGCCTGCTCATGGCTGATAACCTCTGTAGCATCCTCAGAAAGGTGAGGCACAGATTGTCCTTCTTGCATGAACTACAGCAGCAAAATACTACCCCCTACACTCTCCGACAGAAATGGCCCAGCTCTGAAACTTAACCTTATCAAACTTCCAAGCCACCACATTTGTTTCAGATCTATAAATCCTGGACCACACAGTAGCATGCAGCTGCAGCACACCTCAATATTTTATAGTAGTGTCAGCCCAGTAGTATCACAGGAAATCTGATAGGAAAGTTACATAGAAATCTACCAAGCTCTGTGAGCCTATAAAGTAACCAAAAAGGCACAAATAACACCAACTACAGTCCAGTAAATCCTTAATCACTGACTTTAATAACACCATGGAAAGATATAATGATCATTTCAAATTGACCCTTGTTAATCAAAGTTTTGATAATTCTGTTTGTCTTTGTGTTATAACAAGTAATATGAAATAAATTTATTTGTGTCTTAGTGGAGGCAGGTTATGGTGGTAGGTGGGAGATTAGGGACACTGATTAAGGAAGGTCATATTAGTGGTGGGACTGGTGTTTGAATATTAATGTCTTAAATGACTGTATTGTGGACTTGTTAAATGTGTATTAAATAAGAATTAGGATAAAGAAAGAC
>PVKC010004034.1:0-36869 GCA_004027635.1 Crocidura indochinensis | reverse complement strand
GCCCGGCCCCTCGAAATAACTTTTATATATCTCCATGCTGTTACTAAAGTCAGTATCTAAGAATTTTTCAGGTTATGGTTGGAATTAGTTGACACTTCTGTGTTATACTCTTTAGATTAACTGAGTTTGGTAGATTTCTATGTAACTTTCGTAACAGATTTTCTGTGACACTACTGGGCTGGTGCTACTATAAAATTTTTAAGGTGTCCAGGATCTATAGTTCTGAAACAAAAAGTGGTGGATTGACAATTTAATAAGTCTAAGTTGAAAAACTGGAATATTTCTGTCTGAGGATGTTGTATGTAGTCATGAACTGCTGTGGTTTTTGCAAAAAAGGAATTTGTTGCCACCCATTTTGACAATGCTCCAGCAATACCAGCCTGCAACAGGCGATCTAGGAAGAGGAAGAATTGGCAGCCATTATTTTCTTTTTGGAGTTTGGTAGAGAGCTGGGCCACTTTTCACACTCATTCTTTTTTTTTTTTTTTTGCTTTTTGGTTTACACCTCATACCTGGCAGTATTCAGGGGTTCAGTGTTCAGTGTTACTCCTGGCTTCACACTCAGAAAATCGCCCCTGGCAGGAACAGGGGACCATATGGGATGCCGGGATTCAAACCACTGTCCTTCTGCATGAAAAACAAGCCTTACCTCCATGCTATCTCTCTGGTCCCCTCATTCCATTTTTTAAGGCATCTTTGCCCTTTTTCATTTCCAATCCTACTGTAGTCTTAAACTTTTAATTCGTACAATTTATCACTAGAGAAATAGAACATAGGTGAAAGAGAAAGATTTTTCAAAAGGGTGAATTCTGTATAGCACCAAGGAACACTGCAATGTCAGAGGACATTTGTTTTTCTCCTCTTTCAAGACAACTGAAGGAATTGATGTAACCATTGTATGTTTGTGGGTGTGTGTTTGTATGTGTATGTATGTATGTGTGTATGTGTGGCTTGTGTATGTATTGGTAATAGTGGTAGGAGTATGCTTGAAAATTCTACCTGTAGAAGAAGCTAAAATTTCTTAGATTTAAAAGCTTGTGTTATAGCCAGAGTGATAATACAGTGTAATATCAGTGTACTTATATTGTATTTTTATTAGTGTACTTATTAGCCAACCCAGGTTCAATCCTGGAATTCCCCTAAGCTCTACTAGCAGTGATCTTGGAGCACAGAGCCAGGAATAATTCTTGGTCATAAAAACTGAGTATGACATAAAAGCCAAGAAGTAGAAATATACTATAAATTGGTTCAATGTTTTCTCTTTTGTCCTACTAGGATGAAAATTTTCCTTAAATAGTTCTGCAGAATGACTCCCAATCCTTTAGAATCTGTGACATTGTCTGCCCGGATAATCTTTGTTTCTTGGTCATTTTTTGCTTTTTCTTGAAAAAGTACATATTAGGGGACAGGAAGATCATAAAGCAGGTTAGGCAGTAGCCTTTCACATAGCCGACCCCTTTGAATTCCCAGCACCATATATGGCTTTTGAATACTCCAGGTGTGATCTCTGAGTGTAGAGCCAGGAATAAAATTAGTACAATACTATATATGTCCAGGAAGGAAGGAAGAAAGGAAGGAAGGAATGTAGGAAGGAAGGAAGAAGGAATGTAGGAAGGAAGGAAGGGAGGAAGGAAGGGAGGGAGGGAGGAAGAAAGGGAGGGAGGAAGAAAGGGAGGAAGGGAGGAAGGAAGGGAGGGAGAGAGGAAGGGGAGAGGGAGGAGGAAGAAAGGGAGAGGAGGAAGGAAGGGAGAGAAAGAAGAAAAGAAAAAGAAGAAAAGAAGAAAAAGAAAGGAAAAAAGAAAAAGAAAGAAAGAAAGAAAGAAGGAAGAAAAAAAGTTAGTAGGCAAATATTTTTATGTTCTTGTTCTCCAGAACCAAGATGTCTAATAGCATTCCTTCATTTCCTTCATTCAGCTTCCTGATCATTTCCAACTGGCTGTGTCTCTGCTGGTGTTATCTCTCTATTCTTGGTTTCTGCTGAGATGACTGATTAAATTCACGAGTTGCACCCATGATCACTTATCAAATGTGTTCATCTACACACTTAGAGTTATCTTCCATACTAAGTGAGAAAATGAGAACAAATAAGAAAATAGAGAAAACTGAGAACAAAATTTCTCATTTTATGCAATGAGGATAAGCTCACAGAGTTTTCTGATTTTCCAGATTCTCATATGTGTTGTTTAACAATTCATTCTTCAATGAATCTTTCACATATTCTGTTTTACCCTCAGCAGACTGGAGGACTCAGGATGCATCTTTAACTCTTTGTTTATAAAACTCCTCTGCTAGGTATCCAATTAGCCCCTCCTGGTCTATTTTCTAAAAGATATTATGACTTAATTCAATCAAGATCTTTGACAATTTAAAATAAAGAAGCCTTTCTTTTTGTTTTTATTTTTTCTTTATTTAAGCACCATGATTGTACTTGGGTTTTAGTCCTAAAAAGAACATTTAAGCATACATGATGGTACTTGGGTTTTAGTCATAAAAAGAACACCCTCCTTCACCAGTGCAACCTTCCCTGATAATCATATTTTTATTTATATTTTACTGGAGCATCCCATGTCCCCATAGTAACTGCTGTAAGGCTGCCATAGTACTTACTACAGGAGTAAACAACAGAAATGTATTTTCTACAGTTCTTGAGGCTGGATGGATGAAGAGAGAAAGAGAAATAAGAGGAGTAGAGAGTGAGGGGAAGGAAAGAGAAAGATAGAGGAAAAGTAGATACAAAGAGAGAGATCAATCTTATCCCTTTATTATCAACCACAGTCTTATTAGATTAATGTCACTGATGATCTCATTTAACCTAAAGATTCTGTCTACAACTCTAATAATTTGGGGGCTTAATCATTCAACATATGAATTTGGGAGGGACGAGTGACAAAATTCAGTTCACAACAGTCTCTGGTGCTGTTGTAATCCAATCTGGAATGTGAAGTATTTGAATAAAGATTACATCCTTGAGGTAAAGATGGTGTGCCAAATTTTTCGTTCTGATTAGGAAATTTTTAATGCTACAAATGTGGAGTAGATCTACGTAAGTCAAAAGGCTTATAACAATTTCAAAATGTGACTGTGACCTATTTCTACATAAGTATGATGGATAGCTTTCATTTTGCAAATATTTTGCAAGCCTATGTAGAAAGTATTGTATTCCCAGGTGAATATTTCCCATTCCATTCCCTTCCACCTCCCCTTTCCCCAAATACTTTTATATATCAGTACACAATTTAGTTTTGGGTTAACAGACAATAATGTTATAAACATGCTTCAGGAACTGTTTTGAAAAAAGCAAAGCATTACTCTTGCTGTATTATATCTTGTCACAGAAAATCAACTGTGAAACAATTGAGGCTAGGAATATAAAAAATTATTTATTCATAAAATTCAGAATCTAAGACGAGATTCAACAGAAGTTTAAATCTTTTGAAATGCTAGTTAGGTAGGTGAATAGAATATATAATGAATATTTCAAACTTCACAATCTCAGTTGAATATCTAGATCTTTACAATCAAATTTTAGAATATGAATAAAAACTTTCCTAAACATTTTATTTTATATAATTATTTAAATTTTTTCTTTCTATCTTTTTTCTTTCCTTTTACACTTGCATATTGAATATTTGTTAAACTACTAGGTGTTTGTTCAGTAAGTTATTTATACCAATAAAAATAAATATAATGAACAATTTTTACTTTTTGAATATTATTAATGTCACAGAATATATGCAACTACTGGAAAGAAATTATTTATCTGAGGATAACAGGCCTTACCAGGAGACTCAGTTCCTGTTGACCAAAGTGCTCACACATATTTAATTTGTGGTGCGTGGGGTGGTGGAGTAGTACCCTTTGTTGTGGTGCTCACACACAATTGTGATATGCCCCAAAATCATTTTTGGCACCTAGCTCCATCCTGTCACCTGTATACAGTGGTATACAGTGCTTATAGTAGCACCAGGGACAGACCTATGGTCTTATGCCTTTCAGGTTAAAATCTCCTAAGCCACTGAGCTATTCTTTACTGATTGCTCTATAGTTTCCTTTAGAAAGCAGGTTACTTGCCAGTATATATAAATGAGTTGTATTTGATGCATCAATTTAGTGTATCACGATGTATTAAATTGTTGTATCTAGGGGCTGAAGAGATAGCACAGCATTAGGATGTTTGGGTGTTTGCCTTGCACATGACTGACCCTTGAGGGACCCGGGTTTGATTTACGGCATCCCATATGGTCCCCAAGCCTGCCAGGAACAATTTCTCAGCACAGAGCCAGGAGTGCCCATTCCCCAAAAAATACCCCCAAATCAAACAAAAATAATTGTTGTGCACCTGAGTGCCGCCAGGTGTGGCCCATTCCTCAAAAAATACCCCCAAATCAAACAAAAATAATTTTTGTATCAAGTTGTGTCCAGGTGAGTTGCATTTGGTCTACTGATTATAACTAGATATCGAATTACTTAATGAGACAAAGAGAATAATTAAAAGAAAGAGAGATGAAAGAAGCTAAGAGGAGAAGTGTATGAGGAGAAATGGAGAGAGGACAGAAGTCATGAATTTCTCATCTCTTGGACATCTTCCTTTCTGTTCTGGTGAGTGATATTATGTTTGGGCTAATAAATATGCCAAATATAAGTATAAGGCTTTCATTCAAATACACTGAAGTATTATTAGCAATAGCAATTCATTTCTCACAGATCTGAATACTGAGAACCTTAAAACCATGACTTAGGGAGATTTCATCTCTGTTGAGGAAGAGCATCCTAGTTTATAAATAATGATCTTTTCATTATAACTTCAATTTGAATCTCTCTTATATGATTCACCATCATCAAAAACCTTACTTCATAATTCCTTTCTTCAAGAGTTAGGATTTAACAAATAAAATTATAAGAGACACAAAATCAATGGTTTACAATACTATTGATAACAGGGTTTCGTAAACAACAAAATCCAATATTAAATCCTCTCCCAGAGTGTCCACTTTCCTCCAACATTGTCCCAATATTACTCTTATTCTAATATTTCTACCCCAAGCCACTTGAGGTTATTTGTAAGTATATCGCGTTTTGACTAAGTCTGAGCTAGCTAAAGCACAAACACATTATACGAGTTCCAAATTCTCAGTTAAACTTGAAAAATTAAAAGATATCACTTTTTTTAACAATAAAATAGTTGGACTAGAGCTACAACACAGCAGATAGGGTGCTTGCCTTGCATACAGCTGACCTGGGTTCAGTCCTCAGAAGTCCATATGGTCCATCCCCTGAGCACCTCCATGAGAAATTATTGAGTGCAGAGCCTGGAGTATGATCCCATAAAACTAGCAAAAATATTACTATCATTAAAATGTTGAGAATAAGACTCAAATAAATTGCAAATTGTTACTTTAAACTAGCAAGTAACCTGCTCTTTAAAGGAGAATATAGAGCAATCATTAGAGAGTAGTTCAGTGACTTAGAACATCTCTACTCTAAAGGCATAAGACCATAGGTTCTGTCCCTGGTGCTAATATATAAGCACTGTATACAGGTAACAGGGTGGAGTTAGGTGCCATAAATGATTTCTAGCTATATCATAAGTATGTGGGTGCACTATGACAAAGGGTAATACCCCACTAACCCAACTGCCACAAATTAAATAATATGTGAGCACTTTGGAGACACAGGAACTGTGTCCCCTCATGAAGTATGTAATCCCCAAACAACAAAAGCAACAGCAAAGAGAAAGAAGAATATGAAAGGATAGTATCAATGCTCACCAGTTTGAGAAAACTGTTTGAAAAAAGCCTCTTAAGTGTTTAAGTGCCTCACAATAAAAGTACATTAAAAAAGAACTATATCAAAAACAAATCATATTTTTCTAAAAGGCAAATAGCCTAGTTAATAAATCATTTTTGTTCTGTCTGCTTATATGAAGAGGCTAAAGAGATGACAAGTCTTTTCTATAAATCTAGAAGCCTTTCTCATTAAGCTATCTCTGCCAATGTATTTATTCTAGAAGCTAAGTAGTTCATTGGCCTTTCAAAACAAAACAAAATTGTGTCCATTTAAATCTAATGCATAAATTTAATTTTCTCTTTTGGTTTAGGATTCAGCATAGCTTCTATTCCTGGCTGCATAATTTTGAATTGTCTCAAAGTATGCATTTTATTTCAATTCTATGTTATTTAGGGATATGTTATCAATAAATTATTATCTTTTTCACCACCCATTGTAACTACCTTTTATTGCCTTAGAAAATGTGAGAGGACTTCAGATATAGGGCTGGAGCAATGAAGATAAAAATAATATTTGGCAGACAGTCTCTGCTATTGACACTCAGAAAAATAAGCTTGCCTTAGATAAACTTTCTCCTATTAGACCTTTGGTGTTACATTGAAAAAGACTTTTGCTTAACAACTTTTCATGAGAGAGTACTTTGGGTGATTGAACTTATCAGGCAATCAGCCTACATAGATTTTTTTGGAAAGAATCTCTACAGAGAGCGTTTTACCTCACGGCAGGTATTTTCTGTCCTTGTCTTACTGAGTATGTCTCTACACTCTAAAACATCATGGAGAAAGGCACTTCCTTATCTGGTGTGCCACAGACTTGTACCACTGATTTAATTTGGTCCTCACATTTTTATTGTCATCGAAGACCTGACAAACTGGCTCTTCTTTCTTACTTTTAATTTTAATCACAAAAGAGTGTCAGGGATGGTTTTGGTCACAGATAATGTGTGAATGCTTCTTAGAATGAATAATTTCCTTTGACACTGCAATTTAATTCCTTTCCTATTCAGCCAGGACCATGGAAAGTCCAATCAGATGACCCTGATACCCTAGCACAGAGGAAAATTTGCTTTCATACGGAAAGCATTGATGTGAACTTGTGACTTGGGGCAAGCACTGGTTGGGCAAAGGATTTTGACTCTTCCAAAAGCAGAAACTTGGACATTAGTGATAAGGTTAGTATGCTTTCTTATTGTTAATTATATATTGAAAAGCATTTAAAAAGATAGAGTAAAATATGCTTTTTTATTAAATATGTATTTTGAAATAAGATTTAATAACATACAATTTGTAGAACCTTCAAATTACTTTTCATTATAAAATGTTAGAAGACTGACACATAATTTCTCAATAAAACATGCTATTATACACGGAGTATTACTCAAAACATATTCTTCAATGTTCCCAGTCATTTACTTACTAAATAAATTCTGAACATATTTTTTACAATAGCCTCTTTCAGCCTTTGGGATACTGAAGTGAATACAATATATTTCTTTTTGATATTCTGTGAAGGAAAAAATACAGGAAAATATATAAATGTAAAATCTTGTAAATCACAAGTCCTGTTGTCATAGAATATAGAAACATTTAGAGAAAACAAAACAAAGCAAAGGAACCCCAAAAACTTATAGTTAAACTGAATCCAGAGGGTAGATTAAACAGAGAAAGAAAACAAGACAGCTGGGAGGTCAGGCAGGGAGATGGAATGTGGATACAGCTTGGAGGAAGACTGTGGAGCCGGCACTGTCTACATTTGATAGGTAGTACCAGGAGGAACCAGCCCATCTTGCCTTAACTCTGGAAAAGCTGCTTCCACAGCTCCTGTTGATTTAATCTCGGTGGCCCTTTTTCTCCCTTTTCTCCCACCTCCCTTTGTTGGCAACTGGATTGATCTTTTTAAAGACCCTTGGCTCAAGGACATTTCCTGATCCATGACTGCTGCAATCTTTTTTTTTTTTTCTTCTTTTCAGACACCACTAGACCACGTCGAAGATGAAGATGTACTTTGGATTTTATTCCCCCACCCCAGACTATTTTAAAAGACTTAAAGGGGATTTGTATATTTCCTTTGTATATCTTTTAAGTATATTTCCTTAATAAGTATAATTTTTAATGTGTGTTTTCTTATGTAGATGCAATTTTCTCCACCCCCTTTTTTGGATTTGTTTAGTAGGAAATTCTAGTGAATAAGTTTCTCTTGGGTTCTGAGTTCATGTTAGAACCAGTTAAAGGGGTTGTTTTGTTATTTTAGTAGTATCCTGTGGTAGTATTTAGTATTAAGTAATAATGTTTTTTTTATTTGCATAGGCACATTTAAATATAGGAATATTAAAAAGAAAAAAAAAAGAAAAGCATTCCAGGTAGAATTATCAATGTACATGAAAGACAAGTTTCATGAATGTTCAGTATTATTACTTAACTTGAAAGTCCTGACTATACTAGTTGGAGCTAAAGTATTAACAATGAAAATAACCTAGAGAGAGAAGACTAGATTTGATGTCTATTTAAACTTTCAAGCTCTATTTGTTTGGGAGTGACAGTAGTAGAAACTATTCATCTGAAAACAAATCATGACTGACTCTAAAAGTGATTTTAGGTTCACATTACCAGTATATCTGATAAGACATCTGCCTTGTATGCTGTTAACCCAAATTCTATCATTGGTATTACATATGGTCCCCCAAGTAAGGCTAGGAATAATCTCTGAGCCCAAAGCTAGGAGTAAGCCCTAAGAACTTCCAGGTTATTATCTAAAAATATAAATAAAACTTCAAGGTGCTTTTAGTAAAAAGGAGTATATCAAGATTTAATATTTAAATTCAGTGTTTATTAACCTATGCAGCATTAACCTATGCAGCTCATATTTGTGGTAGAAATAACCTGTGATAATATATACTCTTGTGAAGGGATTTGTTGGAGTTTTATGTACTTTGTGTCCTTTCTTAACATCATTTAGTTGATCATTTAAATTCCAAGTCTAGGGTCCGGCGAGGTGGCGCTAGAGGTAAGGTCTCTGCCTTGCAAGTGCTAGTCAAGGAAGGACAACCGTTCGATCTCCTGGCATCCCATATGGTCCTCTCAAGCCAGAGGCAATTTCTGAGCGCTTAGCCAGGAGTAACCCCTGAGCATCAAACAGGTGTGGCCCGAAAAAAACAAAAATTTCCAAGTCTACTACTATGTAATTATTGCCTTCTATGATAAGTTAATAATCTGTTCCAGAGTAGATACCAAAACAATAGTTGTTGAAAGCTATATTAAAAACAGTGTTAGGGCTGGAGAGATCGTACAGTGGGTAAGACACTTGCCTTACATGTGGCTGACTTGGGCTGGATTTCCTGTACCCATAAGATTCCTAAGCATTTCAGAAGTGATTGCTGAGTGCATAACCAAGAGTAACCCCTGAACATTTCCTGGTGAAGCCTCAAAACAAACAAACAACAAACACACAAAAGCAATGTAAATTACAGGAAGACAAAACCATCTTCAGGATAGACAGTTTCTAAAATTCTTGTATTAAAAGCAGATTCTGGGCTGTACCTATAACATAGTAAGGTCTTTTTATTGCACAAAGCCAACCCTGGTTCAATCATCAGCATCCAGTATGGTTTCCTGAGCCTGCTATGAATGATCTGAGTACAGAGCCAGAAGCAATGCCTGAGAATCTTAGGGTATGGCTCAAAAACAAACAAACACAAACAAAAAATACCACACCAAACTCACATACTTTATTTGGCTATGTTAGAAATAGTTATTGGGGGAACCATTAAGTTTGAGGAAAATATGTTACTAGTCTAGAAACTTTGGCCCTATTTATATCTTAATTTCCAAATTATTTGAAGACGTAATCAGACTCATAAAATATATAATAAATATAATGAAATTCAGATAATCAAGGTGATTTACACAGTACAATAGTCTAAGAATCATGTTAAAAACATTACATATAGACAGTAGAATAACTTGATGATAAAATAAAAAGATCATACATTGGCAGTCACAGAAACACATGAAGGTTGATGCTATGTAATATATACAAATAGTATTTCTCTCAAAGATCTAGAGTGCAAAGATGACTCATGCAAAAGTCTATGAATTCTTTTCAGAGGAGGAAGAGATCATAAAAACAACCCAAGTGAGAATGAGTCATATCCCCACTCAAGTGGATTATGGTATTAACAGAATAACCTAGTTTGTTGACAGCCATATATCTATATTCGTCCAGCTGCACTTCACTTCAACAACCCCCAAGGACCTAGGTAATGATCATAGAAAATTACCCAGGCAATGAACAAGAATTCCCCATTCTGATGGAAGATCAAAGAGATGGACACAACTGGTTCCATTAAGACAGCCTCACCTCGTTTTGTTTCTGGCTAGTATTCAAAACCAGAAAACTGTTTCTATTTAATGCAAAAAGGAAGTGAGGGTTTACAATGAAACTGCTATGAAACTATTCCCTTTCCTACTATTTGGTTAGTATCACAGTCACATTCATAGTTTTATCTATTTTTTTAAAGAAGCATTATTATAACTTGCACAAATGATTCTCACTATATATATTTTTTTTTTTTTGTAGCGGTAAAAGCAAGAAAAGGAGGTGAAACAG
This sequence comes from Crocidura indochinensis, assembly GCA_004027635.1. NCBI lineage: Eukaryota > Metazoa > Chordata > Mammalia > Eulipotyphla > Soricidae > Crocidura > Crocidura indochinensis. Next base: position 26,477 of record PVKC010004034.1, on the reverse strand, counting down.
ATCTGGAAACAACACCAAATTGACATCCTGGAGCTGCCCTGACAAGACTACAGGAAGGAAAGATAAAGAGAAGGTCATCACAATGGGATTATGATAATAATCTCTCATCTCAAAACTAACTGTACTTTAAGCTTGTATTTAAACTGTTTTTTTGTTTTGTTTTGTTTTTGGTGAAGTCAAATTTGGTTTTGGATAAAGAATATCTGGGGGAAATAAAAATGGAAGATTGGGGGGTAATTGGAATCATATGTGCAATATCTACTTAATCTTGATTTTTTTAATCTTCTGTATAAAAAGTATCTCAAAACAAATTTTGTTTCTCATATTATATTGTATATGTTTGTAAAATAACAATCATGATTTTTGGTTTGATGAATGCTTTGATATAAAGAATTGGCTTAGATAGAGTTCAATTTTGATATCTTATATATGCGGTTTATTGATGTTGAAAGCAGTATGTTGAACCGGAAGGATGCTAAAGTAAAAAATTGCGTATTTAACATCTGTCTCTGGATTTATGATTTAAAATTGCTCATATGCTTTAAATTTTACTACTTCATCTACTAATAAGAACAATTTAGCTCAATAGTACTGTTGGGTGTAGGTGAGGGACAAGTTAGATGATTAGCAACTTTTTATCTTTGTTTTAGGCCAAATCGCTCTGTTTAAGATTATTATTAATTATGTGTTTAAGGATAATTCCTACTGCTACTATGGGGACTACATTTAGTATTGGGGATCAAACCTGGGTGGGCAGTATGGAAGCTTACCAGGAGTGATGCCTGCTTACAAGAGCCACTATACTATTGCTCCAGCTTAGCAACTTTTGTTTTTCAAATACAAAAATATTGGTAAATATTTTAAGTATAATTTTAAATATATTTACCTGCATTTTTTTAAATTTGGGAAGGGGCACACCCGGTGATGCTCAGGGGTTACTCCTAGCTCTGCACTCAGAAATTGCTCTTTGTTTGGACCATATGGGATGCCTATAGGATCAAACTGCAGTTCCTCCTGGGACAACTATGTTCAAGGCAAATGCCCTACTGCTGCACTATCTCCCTGGCCCTTTATCTGCATTTTTTTTATCATAACATTTAGAAGACTGAATTCAAATTATATAATTTCATTATTTGACTCTCAGGTAAACTTGGTAAACTTGGGTTACTCTTTTTTCTTTTTGTTTGTTCTTGGATCACCTTTGGCAATGCTTAGGGGTTATTCCCAGTTCTGAACTGAGGAATCACTGTAGGTAATACAGTTTACTGTATTTTACAGTTTACTGTATTATACAGTTTACTGTATTCACTGTAAGTAATACAGAAAGCATATGGAATGCAACAAATTAAACCTGATTAGAAAAGTACATGGTAAGTACTCTAACCTATTGTACTATATGTCTGGCACTAGTCTCCTAATTCTTTTTTTTGGGGGGGGGTCACACCTGGCAGCATTTAGGGGTTACTCCTGACTCTATGCTCAGAAATCACTACTGGAAGGCTCAGGGGACCATATGGGATGCCGGGATTTGAGCCACCGTTCTTCTGCATGCAAGGCAAACACTTTACCTCCATGCTATCTCTGGCCCCTGTCTCCTCATTCTTAATGGGAAGAATTTGTGATTCTTAATTACACATTCATTAGTATTTGGAATATAAAGCACTAAGATCTAAAGAATATGGTAAATGTTTGACATACCCTGCTTCAGTTAATCATGTAAAAATATCTTTATTTTATTTTTTTATTTTCTTCCCTTACATACTTTCTCATGCCCCTCAACTTCCTCTGTCCTCTGCACATCTATCCTGTGAGGATTCTTGCTGTCTCTGAGTGGCAACTAATCCCTCTAAGGTGCTGACTGTTAATCAATGTTTGATAATGACTTCAGTCAGAGGTGAGCTACCATTTTTTACAAGTGCCAATTCTGGAAAAATAAATGTGTTAATGGGTCATGTGAACAAAGAATACAGTGACTGTCACCTGAAATCCTACTGATCAGTGATGGCTCCATTTAAAATCTTCACAAACTCCTCTCTTTGGTCTTTTCCTTTATACAAAGATCATAAATAATATGTGTATTTGTAATTTATCAATATATTAGCTGGAAAAGCATAGCCATAGCATGGACATATTTTTAAAACTACTTAAGTAGTTATAGCTAGACATATTTGGAAAGATTGTAATATGGAAGTCATTTCCTGCCCTTCCTAAAGTCCGAGAAGTGTTTTTAAATAATGAAACCGATATTATAGAAAGGCTGACTCATAGATCATAATAATAGTTAACATATTTGAGAATTCATTTCATGTTAAAAAACCTGGTTATGTATTTGACAGGAATTATCTAATTGATGTTCACAAGACAACAAAGATGCAGGGCATTGTGTTTATAGATAAGGACCCCAAAAACAAAAAGGAAGAATAAACTTAGTACAGGGTAATGGAGCCAGTTTGAAAACCAGACTGGCTAAGTTCAACACCTGTACTATAGTCTTCATATGGTGTTCTGAGATATTGGGAAAAGTTTCCTCACATCTAAATTTTCAAACCTATAAGCTTGCTGTATCTGGCACCTGAGATTGCAAGCAAATTATATCTGGCAAATATATATGAATGTTTCTATAATGTATTGGGTAGTCTAGTAGCCAGAGACTAGTATTGGGGATTCATGTAAACATGTTTATAGAGCTAGTAAGAACATTTTCTATTTTCGTTAAGTTGCTTATAAGATTTTGGTTGAATTACCATAAAATTGACAGTTTTAAAACCAATTTTAAGCCAAAAAATATGTGGAGATCATATGTTATCACTTCTACACCAGGCCCTTAGCACTGTATCATCACAATAGTAGTTAAATTATGGGTGGGGTCAGGAGAGACAGTATTACTTCTTGGTACTTGTTTTGCACAAAGTGTTGGATTGCCCTGCTTTCATGGCCAGCCCAAGATCTCATATGATCCTCCATGCCAGCCAGGAGTGATCACTGAGTGCAGAGTCAGGAGTAAGCCCTGAGCATTGCAGAGTGTGATCCTAAAACTATAATCTAACATATATAATCTAACATAGTATAATATATAATATAATATATACAATATAATATGATATAATATTGTAATGTCATGTAATGCAAATAATTGTTGAGATTTGGTGCCAGGTGCTGAATTAAGCTCTTTAAAGTTTTCACTTGTTCTCTTTATAACTTTTAACTTTTTCTCTCAATCACTCTTATTTTTGATGGGGACACACCCAGAAGTGTTCACGTGTTACCCCTGACTCTGCTCAGAATTTGCACCTGGCAGGCTCAGGAGACCATATGGGATGCTTGGAATCGAACCTGGATCTGTCCTGGGTCGAACGCATGCAAGGCAAACATCTTACCACTGTGCTATCTCTCCATGCCCACTCAATCAGCTCTTAAAAAAACTACTAACATTTCACTAACCAGAATCTAAGCTCAGAGAGGTTCAGAAACTTCCTCCAAAGTGTGTTTACTAGCAACAAATAGAGAAGAGATTGAAATTAAAATGTCCTCTAATGTGAATCTGGCTACATTTTAGCCTGAATTTTCTTTCTCAAATCTCACTTATCTGTGGAATAGGTCTTGTACTACCATTATTTAGTTTTATCTGATAGCACATGCTCTTTCTGGAAAATAGAAACCCAGTTATTGGATCTTATTTTTCTTCCCAAGTGGGAAGTACTATATTCTTTGCTTTATTGTTTGTCTGTTAGTTTTTGGTTGTTCTGGGGTTGAACCCAGAACTTACACATGTAAACAAATGGTCACAGTACTTGGCCATGGGTTCTTCTGAAAGATATTTTCTTTGATTTTTTTTGTTGTTATTTTCTTTGATTGGGGTCTCACACCCATTGGTGCTTAGGGCTTAGTCTTGGCTCTCCCCTCAAATTCATTTCAGCTGGGAAGACCATAATGGGTGTGCCAAGAAATGAACTTGGGTAGACCATATTCAAGACAACTCTAACCACTGACTGTACTATAGCTCCAGCCCCTTGCACAAGATATTTTCCTTTATGCTATTTTTCATCCTTATCACTGAATTGTTAACTCAAAGTCATCTCCTCTGAGAAGCAATTCACCAGAAGTCAACCTAATCAGCACTCTACCTGAGTAATTTCCTTTATATTATCCCTTGCAAACTCTTCTAAGAACTTTACTAATCAATATCACCTAGCTTTTAAATATATTTCCTTATTTATTTATTTCCTTTGGTTTTTAGTTTCTTGAACACTCCTAGTGGTCCTCAGGGTTCACTCCTGGCTCTGCACTCTGGGATAACTCCTGACAGTGCTGGGAGGACCATATGTGTTGTTGGGGATCAAACCCTGGTCTACTACATGAAAGGCAAGTGCCTTACTCCTTCGACATCTCTCCAGCCTATTTTTCAAAATTTCTTGAATGTCTACTCTACATAGAATTTCTGTGGGGGCAAATTATTGGTCATTTTTATAGTATATATCAATATTTATTGCATTGCTGAACAATTAGTGGAAGTGTGGTTAAACTTGGGATAGTGATTGAATGAAAGTTGGACTCTCACATTTTTTATAAGCCAAACTGTCAGTTTGCCTGTTTAGCCTATCTCAGATCTCAATGGCTTTTGTAAGCTGTTCATTATGGAAAATGGAAAGGCCAACATTTAGTTGCCAACCATATGACCTATGCTTGAAGTACAAAACATACTCTTTTTGCCTATTTTCAGCAAGATGCTGTTCTAGGTAGACAAGTTAAACTGAAGGATGTCAAGTTAACCATATTTATTTGGCCCAAAATATATGCTCTCTTGCAAAATTTTTTTTTAATCTTGGGCCACATCTTCTGGTGATCAGGGCTTATTCCTGTCTCTATAGTCATGGTTCATACTTAGCTGGGCTTGGCAGACAGTATATGGTGCCAGGAATCAAACCCGAGGCATTGTTGTACAAGCAAATGCCCTCCTAGCTATCCTAATTGCTCTGCCATATCTTTAAAGTATTAATATTTACTAATTTTTTTTGTTTTTGGGTCACACCCGGCAGTGCTCAGGGGTTACTCCTGACCCCATGCTCAGAAATTGCTCCTGGCAGGCACAGGGGACCATATGGGGCACCGGGATTCGAACCGATGACCTTTTGCATGAAAGGCAAACGCCTTACCTCCATGCTATCTTCCGGGCCCCAATATTTACTAATTTTTAAATTTTACTTACATTTTCATTATAAAAAGTATCTTACTCTGTATGGTTTCTATACTATTCTTTAAGGAGTGTCACAGAAATCTAAGTAATAAGCATGTTGGTAGCAATTGAGAGGAAATAAACCACAAAGATCAGGTGAGGCAGTAAAGCAGAGTTAAAGATTAGAGATTAGTGAGTCAATACTTCAAAGCCCAGGAATACTGTATGAGACCTTTGGGGGAAAAATACACTTAAAGATTTGCAGTTTCACACATGTAAAAATGTCAAAGTTGATGAAATCAAGTAACTTGTTCAGCTATACAGATCACACATTGTAAATCTAAAGAGAAAATATAGACTGATCTAGAACTATATAGCTCATCATCCTGCTCTAATTTTTGAAAAGCTTAAAAACGTTATTAGAGTAGTAAACTTTGAAATACTTTTGGCTTCATTTCTATTACACATATGTGACTCTGTGATACAAATTAGATTCTTGAAATGTTTTATATTCATAATATTCTAATAAGAGGGACTACCATAGTACAGTGTCCTGTCTTTCACTTTCTTATATCTTTTTAGGGGCTAAGAGATGTGATTTAAGATCTGTAAAGTTAAGAAAAATGGGGAGGTGTCTCAGAGTTTAGATAAGGACTGGATCTTCTGACTCCAAAGTGGAAAGAAACATGTTTATCTTTAAACAACAAAAACCTCAAACTCCTCAACCGTTTGTTTTCAAATTTATTCTAAAAATGCACCTCTTTTTCTGTTTAAAAACTTCTTGGTTTATCAGGTTACTATTATATGAATTTTTTTTAAAAAAAGCTCCCAAACTCACTAATATTACAGGCATTTGGTTCAATTTAATATAAAATTATTATTACATATTTCATTATTATGTTATCAAAGGAGCCTATATTTTGGGTAGATTTTAAGCCTGTACATTTAAGTTTCAAGGACTATGAAATCATTTTATTAATGTAAGATAAGAACAAATAACTGAAAAAATTTATTTTTGTGAGGAAGTTTCAATTTATTGGTTTAGTGCAATACTAGAATACAAATAAAGAATATAAATAATTTTACCCCTATGAGATTCTTACCCATTTTGATTAGCATATTAATAAAATACTTAATAAAATTTTCTTAAATATTTGCATTTTTCCTAATATCCCAAATAAAATCCATTTTTACTGGTTAAAAATGCTGATTATTAATTAGAACTTTTCAAAATTAATGATAGAAAATGTATTGTCTGAAAGAAAAATTAAAAAATTGATTGACAATATCAAGAACCATGGCAGAACACTTATATTGATTTATTTCACCAAAGATTTGAACATAAAGTCTACATTGTGCTTTTTTTTTTTTTGCTTTTTGGGCCACACCCTGTAATGGCTCTGAGCTCAGAAAACACTCTTGGCTTGGGCTACCATATGGGATGCTGTGGGATCAGTCCTTCCTAAATCAGCGAGTGCAAGGCAGACACCTTACTGCTTGCGCAAACGCTCCAGTCCCTACATTGTGATTTTATGTTTTGTTTCATTTTGTGATTCCAGGAATTCATCTTAGAACTTCACAAAGACCATGTAAGTGGTCTACTATTGAGCTATATAACACGGCCATTTTATTGTAGACTTGAATACAATAAAAAGGCATTCAGTTAAATAATTTTTCCTTCTCATTTCACTGTAATATGACTATAATGACATTTGTTTTAGTAATCTCCTTCATGAACAGAAAACATTTGTTCCTTCAATACTTTAAGTTTGACTTGGACTCATAAATGTGAGGCGGTATGTATGCAAGTCTGACATGATTTATACATGCAACTTTAGCAGGTGACTTAACTAATCTTCTGTTTTTGTTTTTAAAATGAAAAACCTAAATATAAACATTGTTTAATGTATAGTATAATCTGAAGTTCATTTGGTGAATTTAAGTTGGTAAAATATATAATCTTTATATAATCTTTAAGAAAGGTATATTAGGTTTTTCATCATAATGCATACCGAGTACTCACTGTTTCAACTTCTTTAATATTTAGTAATTGTTAATAAATCTATGGCATGCAAAAGGGCATTGCTAACATGGCAGCTATTTGATTTCTATACTTTGCCAAATATATGTACCTCTTTATTCAATAATCCTTAAAGGCAATGCTCATTGTGGTTTCCTATTCATGATACCTGACCTTTCCTTAATGTCAAACATCATTCTTCCTTAGCTAGGGAATAAAGTGTATTATTTACATAAAGCTAATAATTATTTGGGGAATATAAATATAACATAAAGGTAATAACCAGGAAAAAGATGAACACTTATGCATTGCTCAATCATGGCTATGATTTGTTAAATTTCTGAAGCCTCTTGGTCCCAAGTTATAAAGAAAAAACTATACTCCAAGACTGTCAAAATATATCTAATCATTATTTCAGAGCCTAATTAGTAACAAGAATTTATTCCAAAACAATTCATTTTACTTGCAAATGTAAATTATTTATTTAAATTATCTTTATCATTTCTTTCATATTTCTTATTAGTTATTGCAATTCTGTACTACTTGATATTTTTAAAAAGTGAAATTAGAGGAGGTATAAATTTACAGAATTAAAGAAATCAAAATGTCAAATTTTACTTTCTTCAATTTATTTAGATATTAAGTAAAATAACCATTATACTTATGTAGTTATTGGGAGCACACAGTTTACCACACTGCCAAGCACTGTTGGGTATATATATATATATATATATATATATATATATATATGTTTAAGTCATTGACAATCATTTATTGCACTCTTCCAATATATAATTTAGCCTTATCAAACAAATCAGTCTCGATGGTTAAATTTTAAGGTTTCAGTAAGAAGATTTGTTAATGTATTCTAGGACAAGAGAGGCGTTTAAAGTGTTGGAGGTCATACTTCACATGTGGGAAGCCAGGTTTGATGCCTTGAACCTAGAGCTTCCAAACAGCTTCCTCCCTGACCTTCATCCTTGAGCATCACCAGGTATAATTCCAAACAAAACTGACTAGATTTACGTCCTGAGTTACCTAACACTATCTGGCAAGAAACCTTTATGATTTTCTCAATGTATGTAGCAGTTAACAAGAAACAGACAAAAATCTTTTTGTTTTTTGCACTTGTTCATGGTGCAGATGTCAGCCACAAAAAGTATGAAATTGTTCCTTCTGAGACACAATTAGAATACATTTTCTATTGACTAATACATCTGTTGGCAACCCACTGTGAGGATGATATGGTTTGCAATGTGTTAACTGTCTTTATGACTTAGATAATAATGGCATGGCTTTAAATATTAATTTCACTAAATTAATATATGTTGTAAATGATAATATATGAACTAACAAAATCCAAATTTTACAGATAATTCACTTCTACACCATGTTTTAACACTGATTAACTCTGTTATATTAGAAATTTCTGGAGTGATATTAGAGCAAGTAGAATTGTATTCTTTATATGATCCCCAGCGGAATATTCTCGAAAGATGCATGCATACATACTAATATAAAAATGCGCTACCTCTTATTAGTCAGCGATGACCTACAGATGCCATGAATCGGGAACTGTAACGCATGCAATTCATTCAGTGCCATGTGGCAATTTTAGAAATCTGTTTGAATTAATCCCCCATTAGGTCAGTTTTTGAGATTATCTTCTGACCCTATTTTTCTCCAAAGCACCTTTCAAATATTTTTGCTCATCCTCATCATGAGAATGATATGCTAAACATAGTCAGGAAAATTAATATTGTAATGGTTGTTAATATCCTGATGTTTTAGTGTATTAGTTTATAACATATTCTAGCGAGAAATAGAAAAACTGCATTCATGATAAAAGGTCACTTATTTAAAAATCAATTGCATCAAAATAACAATTTTCTTTCATTTTACCATTTATTCATATTTTAAATTAATAATCATAAACATGCAATGTTAAAATAGAGTACGCATCAGCTAAATTTCAGAAGACAATTAATTCATAACAAACACAATTTCTGGAGCAATATAATATAACACATTGGTAACTGAAATGTTTCAGGCAAACAGAATACAGAGTAGGAACATTTGATAGTGTGAAGATAATATTTTTTCTTTCAGTCTCTTAGTCTTCAAAAATAACAGTTGCTTAAAACATAGATGCCTAGACTCTCTAAATTTCAGAATTGAAAATAAATTGGCACCTAAAAACATTTGGTGGTTTGGGCAGTTCTGATTAAGACCAATTATTTTACAATTACGATTATATTTGGAACTTTCACTTCTAAAATATAATGCAGTTTAGATACTTAGATGAAGGAAGGTAAATGATCCAGACTAGCATAATTCCTATCTTGCTTTGGGAGAAATGTTTTATATTATGTAGGGCCGTAGATTTTGAATAAGTAGGGGTGCCATTTTGTAAAGGACCACATGTTGTAGTTATCTTTGGCTTCACTTTATCATGCCTAAATTTCCATTAACACTCTCCCGAGTTATCGAGCCATACTAGGTAGCCTATCTGAAAAGGACACAAAAGAGCAAAAGGAAGATACCATAGACAACTGTCAATTGTTTTAAAGATCATCAGAAGTTAGAACCTACTCATTTCCTCCCAATAAAACTGGCTTGTAACCTTGGAGGAGGTCACCTTTTCTGGGAGGTGTCCCTGGCTAGTCAGTCTGAAGATTGTGACTGATGGAATAAAGTCTTGCTTTGCTTTATTTCAATTATACAGTCTCGTCCTTGGACTTTGAACTCTAACCATTAGATTTGAGGTGATTGGTCTACCAAGAAAAACACTTGAAAATATACTAAGGAGCAAATTTAAAAATTGTAAAAGATACTATGAAATATTTTTCCTATTCTCAATCACAGAAGCTTTTTTTAAAGTTGGGAACAGGAAAGTATCTATGCACAACTTAGACTCTTTCAAAGCAGGGGTTTGTAATGAGATATGAATTTAATGTTAGATGCAGTGACAGTAGTGGTGATATTCTGAGAAGAATGCATAGGATGGATCTGCAGACTACTTTTTCCCCTTTCACTTTACTGTGTTTGGGAGAACATAGACATCCTGCAAACCAGAAATCTAAAAGAAAGGAAGGCAAAAGAGAGTGTAGAAGAGCACAATGATGGTAGTATAGTTAATAAAGCATGCCCATCGAACTGTCATGCTCCACTTAGGTTGTCTAGTTCCAGATTTCTGCATGGAAAAAAAAATACATCCTCTGGTGTAAGCCACAATTAATTGAGTTTTACACTATAAGCAATTAAATCCAATTAGAATATAGATCAATACATATCATGAAAAATACCCTTTGCTAGTAAATAGCCAAGGAAATGAAAACCTCACTTATATAGTCTAGATAAAGGGCAGACTATAAAATGATAATTAAGTACATCTGTGCCCTTTGATGTTTTGAGTCAATACAGTGTCAGCATTTTTTATGTGTATGAAGGGAGGGAGGCGGCTAAAAATAGTTTATTATTTGTGTTAGTTGGATAGAGATACTAGAATTGTAATGCTCCTTATCTCTGGTGAGTTGGCCACATGAGGGTAACCTTTCCACTTTTTTCCAACTTTAATTGACTACTAAGTTGTCTTTTTAAGATGTGCTTACTTAGTATAGCTTCAATATTATAACTTTGTATTAAAATATATTTACCAGGATAATAAAAACATTTTTTACAAAAAAATCAATATCTCAAGAGTAGAAAAAAGAAAGACAAAAGGAGACTCGATTCTTGTTTCAGTGAGTTTTCAACTTAATAGTGAGGCTTAATTTTTTTTAAATATGGGGGTAGTTTAATCTTTACATGTAAAGTTTTGTGAGATTTGAAGTTAAATAGCCTTTTTTTTAGGGAGTAACAAGATGTAGTATTTTCTTTTGCTTTACGAATAGTATTCTGATATCTGTAAAGATCTTGACTTTTGACTTCCTTAAAAGTCTTCCTTCCAATGAAAAATGTAAATTCTCCTTTATAGGAATAAGAATATATCCACCTATCATGAAACCATCAAGAATGCGGTTGGTAGGGATTCCTCTCCTTTGAAGCACACTTCAAAAAATATTGGAGTGAAATCTCTTCTAAAAGGAAAGGGTTTGCAATTCAGGAGAGCCAATAAATGCTTTTTATTGAAGCTTTAATGAAAAGTAGTTTCTATTTTCTTCTCTGTGATACAACTCCCTAGAAAAGACTGTTTACAAAATGTTATTTTAGCATCACAGTGTAAAGTCTGCTGGGGGCTGCCAAATTCCTTCTCTAGTTTATTCAGCTCCACTAACACTGAACAAGCTGATAGCTCAAGAAGTTACTAATGGACCTTGTCTACAGTACTCAGATCATATATCAGGATGACCTACACATTTCGGAGAGTCTTTGCATTGATTCACAACTCGTCAAAGTTTAAAATAAGACTAAGTTGTATACAAGAGCAAAGTCATAGAAAAGTGATCATTTAACATACAGAGGCCAAGGCATTTGATCATATCTAAGCTTCTTCAAATGCCACAAAGAATCCGGAGAAAGATATTTGCTATTGACTTTTAAAAGGTCTACAAAGATAAAATTAATAAATCTTATTAAAGTTTATTTTAAAGATATTGATTTAAAGTAGAAATGCACCCACAAAGAATGTCCCATGATAAAGGCTAATGTGTAAATTCCTTTAAAACCTGTAGTTACTGTAATTATACGGAACATTTTACAAGCAACTCGGGACTTCTTTGGATAGATGACTGAAATTTAATCAGTTTCTGGCACAGGCAGCTTTTCTTTCCCACCTCAGATTTCCAAAGCACAATTCTGAAGGCAGACCTGTTCAGATAGTGAACCTTTATGATCACATTTGATCTGTCTTTTGAGCACTTTCCAAAAGAAATGCTTCCATAGATCTCTAGAAGATAAAGGAACAGAATGCTGTTTTTTTTTTTCTCACTAGCATATATTCTTCTTCCCACCCCAATACATTCTCAGCAAAGTTAATTCAGTTCTACAGTCTGGATTTTATAATCACATGGAGCATTATGTATGAAATGCATAAAACATAGATTTGCTAATGTTGCCACCAGAGACTATCGGATGAAGAAGTAAGCACAGTAGGCACATCTCTTTGTACTCTTAGGACGTAAGTGTTTGTCTTGAACCTCTTTAAAAAACAAATCATCTCATTTCTAAGCATTTTGGGCTTTATTTGTATTAAGAGGGCTAGGTCAGCTAGTCGGCTGAAAAGAAATCTAGGTTTGATGTATTTTTTTTCTTTTTGAGTCAAGGAGGAACTGTAAAAATAATCACAAATGATAAATGTGAAAATTAAGTTACCACTAGAGTTTATGTTTTACAAGCATAAAATCGATCAGTTTATCTCCCCGTTGATTTAAAACATATTTGATTATTTCTGATAGTTCAAGATGTAATGGCTTGAAAAATCTAAATGAAATTTGTAGAGTTACCTTCCCTAAGACCTGAGGATTTGAAGATATAACTGTCTGAAAAGATTACTCGATTTCTATTATAGAGAAAATAACAGCCTTGAGTCACAGCTTATTGTTCACATCTTCATTAATGTGTCTAATATATTTCTGTCCCTAGAGCAAATTAATGGCATTTTCTCCCTTCTGTATCATATATAGTTAATTTAAACCTAGATTCTTTGATCGTATCTGGATTATAGTGTGACATCTGAGCTTTGAAATCAATTGATAGTTGTTATGATCATGAAGAATGGCCCATTACAACAGTTAGCATGTGACAAATAACAACGTTTGTGTTTATTGTGGAAATTTATCAACTAGACAGAGCTCTTGTTCCTGAGACCTGAATGAAAGTCTACTTGAACCAACTTATTAATCAGTGCCATAGTCTTAACAGAACATCTTATTAAAGAGCTCTAGATATATTAAAATTGAACTTTAATGTGAGAAGTTGCTATTCCTGAACCACAGTCACAAAGCACACAATTATTATCAAAGTCTCAAGCCTGTGAAAAATAAAATAAGCCATTTTTCCCTTCTAGGGACTGTACTGTTATGTCTCAAATCTCTGGCTCAAACAGATACAGTTTGTCATGAGATGCCTGGCTATGCAATTAATGCTTTCTCCTATTCTGCATTTATGCAAGATCACATACCAAGATAGCATAATAATCTGAAAAGATGTAGCGATCTTTTCACTTGTCTATTGTCTATAGACACCTCAGTGAGGAAGCTTCTGACATATGCAAAGCCAATGAAAAAAAAAAGAAAAAAAGAAAAAGAAAAAAAATAGAGAGAAAAAAGAAAGAAATAGAGATAAAAGAGAAAAGGAAGACAAGAAGGAAGGAAAGAATAAAGGAAGGAAGAAGGAAGGAACGATGAAGAAAAGAATGAAAGAAGGAGGGAAAGAGGAAGGTAGGAAAGATGAGAAAATTACTTCCATCAATAGAGAAAAGCAAAAAATACATATATTCTGACTGTCAAGGGGTAATATTCTTAGTGAGAGCCTCTGAGCCTCAAGCAAGAAACCAATGTCACAGCTTTTCCTAGGAAGATTGAAACAGTAGATACCCTTAGTAGTTATGAGTCATGGTGGTTGGGTGGCTGGTGATCATTTCTCAGAGGTAGGTGAAAGTCATCACAAAAGACTGTGCCATTCAGTGGATATCTTCTATTGTCTGGGAGTACAGGGTGGAGAAAGATGCTTGAGACTAAGTTTAAATACAGTAGGAAAGTAAGCCTTAAATCAGTGACATTTGCAGAAGGGTCACATGGAAAAGAATATCAACTTCTAACCTCTGCAGACAATTTATAGCTTGGTGCTAATCTTCATTTCAGTGATCATACTTATTTTTTAACATCTCACTAATAGACAATAGTTGCCCTAAGCAATCAATAATCCTTCTGATAAAATGGTGCTAAGTACTTGACCCTTAGCAATCAGCAATTAAATAAATGCTTTGTTTACCCAACACGTCCAGTGAACTGAGTCCTTTTTGATTTCTTCTCAATATTTAGAAACTTAATATCTGAAACTAAATATAATTGTAGTTAGAAATAAAAAGTCTTTTACATAATGCTCAACTAATTTATAATGTGTAGGATGGAGAGACAGGTATTGCAGGTAAGGTAACTTTCTTTGCATGCAGCTTATCTAATCACCACCTAGTAAATTCTGAGTTCTACCAGCTGTGAGCAGTAAGCACAGAGTCAGGAGTAAGCCCTCACACAGGCATGTCCTCTAAGCAAAAATAAATAAATATATAAATAAGCTTTGGTCTCTGTCTAAAAATTTTTTGTCAAAGAATAGGACCATTTCTAAGGTAGTTTTTTTTTATTGGGGAAATCTAGATCTTAAAAATATTTATTTTTCTGCACTGAATTGAATTTGACCTCCTGGTCAATTTGACTTTGTGGGTATGAAAATGGTATTTTGAAGAACTCAAAGCAATCTGCTCTCTTTTGCCTGAAAATTCAGCAAATATTCAATCAACTAGTTATAAAAACGGTCTTTATGACTTTTTTAAACAACAGATCCAGTTTCTTAAACTCACTGTGAACAAACGAAGACTAAGCTTTGGCTTTATAATTCCTTCAAATTTTCTGCATTAATTCATCTAATTGGCATCTTGCTTGGTATCATATTTTCTTCTACACAGCTACATTCCATATAACATAAAATTTTTATTGATATTATAACCAAGAAGTTTCTTCGTATCACTTCTGTTGCAAAAGCCTCCAGACTGGTTCCCTTTCAGCCTTATACCATTTATCCAACACACACCAAGCAAAAATGATCTTTGTGAAAATGTAATATTTCTACCTTATATTTTGTAGAAGGAACCCTTACAGTTCCTCCTGATCCTTAGAATAGAGCCTTGGCTTAGTACATCTGGTTGTGGCCCCAAATCAAAAATAAATGAACAAAAGTGTAGAAAACTTATGGGCCTTCTTTGTTTTGAATAGACTACAATACTCAGGCTCTTCCTTGTTTTCACACTATTATTATTATTGTTGTTGTTATTATTATTATTGTTGTTATTGTTATTATTAGTGTTTGTCACTCAGGGATCACTCCTGATGAACCCCAATATCATACAGGGTTTTAGAATCAATCCCAAGTTGGGTGCTTGCAAGGCAATCCACCTACCTCTCTCTTTGTACTATCTCTTCAGTTTCATCACACCATTCTTTTCTTTATTCACTGGCTCTTTTCAAGTGTTTTTTTCCCTTTTATTTGACTTTAT
This sequence comes from Crocidura indochinensis, assembly GCA_004027635.1. NCBI lineage: Eukaryota > Metazoa > Chordata > Mammalia > Eulipotyphla > Soricidae > Crocidura > Crocidura indochinensis. The sequence continues at coordinate 11,072 of PVKC010004034.1, read as the reverse complement.
TAAGTACTTTCCCTTTACTAAAGATGCTGATGATAAGGGTTTGTATGGTTATTCTCATAGCTTCTAAGTATGAAACTTGCCTCCCCCTTAATTTGATTTGATTTTTTTTTTTTTTGGTGTTTTGAGTCACAGCCAAAACTAATCCAAAGATCACTCCTGGAAGAGGTCAGGCAATCACATGAAGTGCTGGGGATTGAATGCAAATTGAGCACATGTAAGACAAGTACCCTATAATCTCTTTGGCACTTAATTGAATAAAATATTTCTTGTTCTGGGGCTGGAGCGATAGCATGGAGGTGGGACATTTGCCTTGCATGCAGAAAGACAGTGGTTGGAATCCTGGCATCCCATATGTTCCCCCGAGCCTGCCAGGAGTGATTACTGAGCATAGAGCCAGGAGTAACCCCTGAGCGCTGACGGGTGTGACCCCCCCTTCCAAAAACAACAAGTAAACAAAAATCTTGTTCTGAAAACTTATCTGGCAATAAGCTCCACTATACTATCAGATCAGTTTTTTTTTTTAATTCCAGCTTTCATTTCTTATCATTTTTAGCTGTCAAACGCTTATTTGTGGATTTTTAAAATCTGGTCTCCTCCTTTGACTTTTATGGATGAAAGATCAGTTTCTTATCTCATACTAGAGCACAATGCTTGCTCCAGGATGTCGAAAATATTTTTTGGAAAATACTTGTAGAGAAACATACTTTTAAAGATTGTATCTACCGGACTGGAGAGATAGCATGGGTGTAAGGCATTTGCCTTGCATGCAAAAGGACAGTGGTTTGAATCACTGCATCCCATATGGTTCCCCGAGCCTGCCAGGAGTCATTTCTGAGCATAGAGCCAGGAGTAACCCCAGAGCGCTGCCAGGTGTGACCCAAAAACAAAAACAAAAGAAAAAATTGTATCTACTCTTGGGCTTTTATTTTCTGGGCCAGACACTTGAATTTCTTTGCTATTCCTCATGTGAAATAGTTCTAAACCTCTTTCCAAATTAGCTACATATTTTTGACATAGGGTTTATAACAGCATGTTAAATATGATCAAATAATTGGAGAGTGTAATGGGAACATTCTTCCTATTGTGTTACTATGGCCATCAATTTAGCCCTAATAAGGTAATTCTTTTAGTAATTAGAGTTTACCATTGGTGTGAATTTAATTAATGATTAAATAAAACTAATAAATATTTTTCTCCTAAAATTTCCTAGATAAAAAGCCCCATTTAAACTTGTGTGTTTACTCCTAGGAATATACCCTACGAACACAAAATACATAATATAAAAATATCCTGTGCATTTTTATGTTCAGCACAACACTATTTACAATAGCCAACCCAGGTTGGCTAAACAACCCAGGTGTCTCCAAATAGATTCGTGGCTAAAGAAACAGTAGTATACCTACACAATGGAATACTATGCAGTCATTAAGAAACATGAATTCATGATGAACATGGAGATTATTATGCTGAGTGAAATGAGTCAGAGGGAGAGGATAGAACTGAATAATCTCACTCATCTGTGGGCTATATGAAACATAAAAAACAGTGTATAGTAATAAATCCAGAGATAATAAAGATGAGGGCCAGAAGAATCAGTCCATGGAAGGAAGCCTGCCACAAAAAAATGGTGAATGTACTTACAGTAGAGAAGGGTCTACTGTGACAATAATATTTGAAACTGATCATGCTTAACAAGTACTGGAAGGGAATACAGTGATATGCATCGCATCCCCTCATTAACAATAGTGCAAGTCACAGTTTCAGAAAGAAAAGAGAGAGGGAGAGGGTGAATGAGAGAGAGAAGGAAGGAGAGGGAGAGAGAATGAGAGGGAGGTGAGCAGAGAGAGAAGAGAGAGGGAGAGAGAGTAAGAGAGGAGAGGGAGAGAGGAGAGAAAAGAGGAGAGAGGAAGAAAGAGTTAAAGACAGAGAGAAAGAGACAGACAGACATAAAATGCTTGCCCCAGAGACAAGTTGGTGAATTGGTGGGAGGAAAATGAGGGATATTGGCAGGAAAGTTGCTCTAGCAAAGGGTAGTATAGATTCAATAACTAAAACCCAACTTTGAACATGTCTGTCACCACAGTGCTTAAATAAAGCAATTATATATAATAAATTAAAAAAATAAGGTGTGTTTAATCTTTATTGATATACAGAATTATACACATATTTTGTCTTAAGCTATATTTATTTTATTAACATTAATCATGTATTCTTTTTCAGTTTTTTTTAAATATGGGTAAAGCTTACATTATTCTTACTTAATTAACATAAAAAAGTCAAGCACTAAAATGTTATTCTTTCCAGATAGGAACTAAGGACTTTCTCTCTCTTTATATCTATATATATGTACATATATATATATATATATATATGTGTGTGTGTGTGTGTGTGTATAAGGTATAATACTATGTAATAGATATGCATAATACATATATAGCAGAATATTATAATATATTGGTTGTGGGACTGCTGGTGGTAGAATTATTTAAGCTTGATGAGAAATTTGCATTTTCTGCAGCCATTCTTATCTGTGATGTCTCCTGATTTTTGCTTTTCTTTTGTTTATATCTAAATGGTATTTATAATTATGTGATTCTGGGAGTCATGGCCCATTATGGAAATGTAGGAAACATGCTTTGAATTTGCATAAGAAGCATAAGCATAGAATTTTCTTAAACTAAGTTGCAAACACATCTTAAAATAGGTAGAGGATATGACTGAAGAAACAGATAACATGAGGACCAAATTAAAAAAAAAACACACACAACTAAAGATAATAGTAATTGGAGAAGGTTGGAAAATCAGAGCAAGTGGATGGAGGCATGCTTTGTATGCCAGAGCCCTGTATTTGTTCCCCAAGCATGGTCCCTTAAGTACCACCATGGATTACCTTAGACAACTAGTCATCCCCTGAACAAAACTGGGTGTAAATTAAAAACTAAAAAATAAATACATAAAAGTATTTGAAATATTCGAGTGATATTGAATATATGATACTATGACAAGAACTTCTTTTATTATTTTTTTAAATATAGAACCAATTTTTAAATTGTAGGTACGTTAATAGCTGTATTTTCCAAGTTATAAAACAAACCCTAAATTTAAATGGCCCTATTCAGTATTAGCGCTTTGTTATTACTCCATTTGTTCTAAACTTGCTATTATACTTGTGATGGTCTCCATTTAATGAATTGTAGGCAAAATTAATTTTTTGCTCAACAACCTTATTGAATATGGTATTAGTAGATTCAAGTATTATTTTCATTTTTCAGATAAACATGAGGCTTAGGTTTAAGCAATAACACCTAACTGGCAGAGCAAGAAACAGAACATGATTCTTGATATTATAAAAGGTAATCCTAGATACTCATTCATGCATATCAATCACAAACATCACTAATAATTTATCGTTAAATTGTATTATGCATTTTAATAATTTGATACTGCTACTGACCATATTCATAACCCAAACTATAGTAATTTAAAAAGAAAATCATAAAGCAGAAATAACAGTAATTTATTGTAGTCAACTTTGTTTTTCAGAGGTGAACAGTACTTACTCTGATTTTGTTATAGTAATAGCATAATGCATACAAAAAGTTTGGAAATAAATGGTAAATACAAGTTTAGAAAATTTAATGATGTGAATGTAAAACATCCACGTTCCAACATATATATTCTGAATACAACTTCAGATGTCATGTCTATCTTATTGGAAAAAATACTTTGAATACATAGAATTTTGCATTGTTTAATAAACAAATAAGCTTGAAAATATGTTAAGCTATTTTAATATAAATATTTATGTATAAGGACTCATTGCTTACAAATGGTGGTATTCCACATCAATTTTAAAAAGAAGCTTGCTTTGGGGTAGGTAGATGGCACAGATAGTTAAGGTAGAATGTTTTACATATAAAAGCTTCAAGTTTGATGCTAAGCATGTCCACTTGAGCACTGCCAGGAATAGCCAGGAATAGCTTCTCCAAACCCAAATAAAATAAACTGTTTTCCTTTTAAGTCAGCCACTATAATTCATATATGTAATAGACAATGCCTTAAGTGGCATTTTAAAGGCTATTATACTAAATGCTTTACAACACTGTTTCTACAAATAAGCTTTATTTACTCACCGGCATTTTTTGTCTCTTTATGCACAGGGCTTACTCCTAATTTTGCACTTAGGGATCATGTCCTGGGACCATAAATGGTGTTGGAGATTAAATTGAGGTTGGCTGCATGCAAAGCAAGCATTTTAACTCCTTTGTTATCTTTTATGCTCCATCAACATATATATATATATTTTTTTTTTGGGGGGGTGGGGGAAGTTATATCTGGCTATGACAGGGGTTATTCCTGTCTCTATGCTCAGGGTTTACTCCTGACAGTTGTGGGTGTCATATTGGGTGTCAGGAATCAAACACACATTAGCTGTGTGCAAGGCAAGTCCATTACCTGCAAGTCACATTAACTGTGTGCAAGGCAAGCCCATTTTTGAGAGTCTGCACCTTCAATAAAATTTAATAAAAACAATTTTTACTTTAACAGCTGTCTAGATATTAGCAACACAAAATACTGTTCTTAGGAGTTTAACAATCTAATATGGCATATAGAAACCCCAATCATTAAACTTCAGAAGGATGCAGTGGGATGGTATACAAAACATGCCATTACCATCAGGTTACAAACCAGAAGAGCTTTGAAATGAGGTGACTGAATGCCCTAAGGGTTCTGAGGGATGAAGAGAAGTTAGTCACATGAAATTTGTGTTAATATGGAGTGGAAGGGTTGGGTAAAAAGAACTGAAGTGTAAAGTCAGAAAATAAAAAGACTTTCTATAAAAAGATTTCTTTATATTTGGTATTTGTTAATATTTTTGAGTAAGATAATTTTTTATTGTGGAAAATGGTTTTTTTAGGATATATAGAAGCAAACAGCTTCTATTCACCACTTATCTTTAGTATTAACTCTAGGACCACAATTCTCATTCAAAATAAAAAGTATCTCCAAAATTTATAAAACTAAACCATGAATCAAACAGTTTCCTTATTGAGAACTACCTCTGTAATAAGAAATCTAGAATAATTCTCTATTAACAAGATAAAAAGTCAAACTATATTTTTATTTTCCCAAGTTGGTTTCTCTGTGCCCTAAGTTGAAGCAGAAAAGAGTAAATTAGGTTATTTATAATACAGCTATCAATATAGCATTTACTATTCAGGGATTGCCTATTTACAAACATTAATATAAATGCAATATGTATACACACACTGCAGAGACACAAATCAAAACAACTTTGGTTTGGTCATGGTATTTAATGATTGGTTAACTTTTATTTCTGTATATATCACCAGAAAAAATACTTCATAAACTTACAGAATACAATATATGTCTTCTGGCAGAAATAAAAATTGAATCAACCTTGCAAATACCACGAAACTGCATAAATTCTAATGGTCTCCTTAAAGGCGAGAACATCTGTTTGGTGAGGCTTCATTATTTTTCTTTTTAAAGAAAGAATAAGCCAGAAAATGATAAAATATGATTGGCTTAAAATGCAATATATCCAACTTTAATCATTTTCTAAATCTAAAGATATTTTTAGATGAAAGCAAAGGAGGTCATTTCCAAATCATTTTCTGAAACTTAAGCCTACCCAGAGGAAAGGTAATTTTGTTTGATCCTGCACATCAAGTGAATTTGTTCACCAAACCATTTATTCAAAAGGTAATTAAAATAATGTAAAATTGATCCAATATATGTTAAACAAAATTAACTAATTACAATCTTGGTAAAACTATTTAACCTTTATAGTTCCCATAAAAATGTTTGATTTTCTCTGGAAAAATAAATATGAGCTTCAAAAACCCCAATCCTCTTCATCTATCATTATTTTCTTTCTTTTACATTTTGTTCTATTTTGGTAGGGAGGATGTAGGTGAGTTTTACTAAAATACCAATAAGCAAATAAAGTAGATAAAAAAAAGTAGAGGGAGAATCAAAGCTTTTTATGGAATTAAGAACACATGGGAAAAGAAAAAGAAATACTATAAGACTGGCTAGTGACTATGTTTTCCTGGTTGATTTCTGTCATGGTAAGCTTTGATGTTGATGTCTCAGTATTTTAAACCAAGTGTCCAAAGAAATTAAACATGTATCAATTATTTTCTTCATGAGTCTTTTATGGACTAAATAAAAATAGACTTCAATTTAGAATACAACCTTATTGCTTTCAATGTACTCATATTCTTTATATATATATACATACACACACATATATATATATATATATATATATATATATATATATATATATACCTTTCAAAGCTGAACAAATGGAAAGATCCTAATTTCATTACCAGTTTTATATATTTTATTGTTGTTTGTTATAATCACATACAGAAATACTGAGTAGATTTCAAGAAGTCGATGGACTTATCAGGGTTCTTAAGTGTCTCTGAGAGGTATAAAATAGTTGTGAAAAAAGAAGAAATGTACTGTGACTGTTTCATTCTTTAAAAGATTTGAAAGAACAAGAAGCTACCTTGGGGGAGGAAAAATGGTGGAAGTACCCATAGGCCCTTAGGGACATTCTAATCCACATCTCTCTATTATTAAATCATTATAACTTGCTACTTTTTTGAGATATAAAATTGTCATTTATGTCACTCCTCAAATCAAATGACATTATAGGAGACATCTAGTGGTAAAAGTCTTAAGAGTGGTAACTGTCACTGCTCCACAGAGATGAACAAGTTACATTTGTAACAAGAAAAAAAAATCTGTGAATATGATTTTTAGACAGCAATGAAACAAGTCATCTATGATGCTTAGTTACATTGTTGACTCATGATTTCAATATATCCAATGATATGGAATCATACGAACAAACCTCTACAGCTAATCAGATACTTAAAAATTGAATTGTGACCTTTAATCCACCTTCTTGATTATGAATGACAGTGACCTTTATCTAATTTTAAGCAGACACTCTGATGCAAAAATATGCAAACTACACATGTAAATTCTGAATCAAACTGAAGCTATGCATAAGCTACTGGGGAGAAATTATTTCAGAAGTTATTTATATTAAGCCTGAATGAGGGACTTGAGTGTCAGCGTAGAAATGGCCAGTTGGAAAAGTCGCAAAGCCCAAATGCATTTATATATTCTTGACTTCTATTTAGAAAACGGATATGTCAGTATACTTATCAATGTGTACTATTCTACTCAGCATTTTAAGGCATTCAGGAAATGATCACCATGTAATGAAATCAAACAAAATTATTTTTTTTTTCAGAGAGATTGGCAAACTGTGCCTGCATTCATTCATTTTGCAGCTCATTCATTTTGAATCCTCTCTTTGCTGCACAAAAACCTGTCTCAACCACCACACATGTGGCATGTTGACTTCCTGATACTGGTTTATGTTATTAAAGAGAGACCTCTTGCCAGATAGCAGCTGGCAGTCACTAGTATTTCTAGGATATATTTAGGAAGTTCTATCTCAAAGAGAAAAAAAAGTTGTAAGAATACAAGAAGCATGTTTAAATTGAGAATTTAATGAGAACCTTGTACAAAGCTTCCTCTCTTGATACTCTTTTGCATTTGCTTGTTCCCCTTTTCTGTGGATTAGTACAGTGATTTTGAGTTAACACTACACAGGGCAAATCCTTCTCAAGCAGGGACTAAAATGCAACCTAATCCTGTAATCTACTCCTCCCGTCCCTAAACCATTCCATCATATTCAGAGCTATTAGTGCAAACTGAACATTGATGCATCTCAAATTACATTTCGTTTTCTATATGTATTCGGACAAGATTCACACTCCTGAAATGTATTAAATTGGTACACACTTATAGGATCTTATATGATGATTATATTACAAAAAAGAGGCTATGGAGAGCTCTCTGCTGTCAGAACCCCACCAAACAATACTTGGCATGAGCATGTACTTTCAGGATTAACAGCAGGGGGTTGTCAGATCACTACATGTGAAATAAACAGATTTACCCTGACAGATAATCAGCATTTTGCACTGCCTTATACATGTTTATCTTCCACTATTGACATAATTACACTAAAAGTGCACTTAATAAAATCTTTCATAAGAAATTAAACAGATTTTAATGATATACTCATAATGGATTGGGGACAGAGTTGAAGAAGAGAAATATCGACACTAGATGTTTTGGGAGAACACATACATGAAGCAATGACGAGAAAATCAATGAACATCAGAAAAAAAATCAATGACAGTTTGTGTTTAAGAAACTCATTTACATAGTTTCCAAAGAAAGCAAAAAAAAAATCTTTCAAAGCTGGGAAATACCCTCCTGATTTTCTCACATCCCAATGTTTCTTCGAATATATTCTGTCTATTACACCTGCACACAGCAAAGTAAAGGGAAGAAAAAAAGGAGTCCTTTTAGAATGAGATTTATATTTGTCTGATTCACTGTAAACTCTTGCAAAAGTTCACAATATGGCTTTTGAACTTGATTACTGAAAACTTAAGAGTGAGCTGTGCTATTTATTAAAAAAAAAAGCAAGCTCTTTATTGTCATCCTTGTGTCTGGGAGCACTGAAAGGCATACCTTTTAAGAGCCATAGAAATTAACACATGTTGGTCATTAGGTACCAACCCTAAGGGTATTAAATCAGGACCAGTGAAGGAGAGATATGTAGAAATATATATTTTAAACAAAATACTAACTATAATTCCATCATAGAAAACATTCTTTTTCTTTTTTAAAGATGTGTTAACAGAGTTATCATATGCCTCACCACAAAAGACCTCAGAATTTTCACTCTGGCTCTCTTAGAATTCTATGTAGTAAAATTAAGTACTAGTGCTTATTGACCCACAGCTCTGTTGTTGTTATTGTTGTTCTTTCTATTGTTAGCTACAAAATACAAATACAACAAATAAAGATATCCATGAGTGGGACCAGAGTAATGTAACCTTGATTTTAAAAGAAAAAAAAAGAATTAGGAAATCAAACTACTTTTGTGAACTCAATATTTTTGCTCCACACAGCAGATATTATTTTACTGTGAAACTAAGACATATGCATTTTGCATTTTAGTTTATTGGTGAGGAAGCTGAAATTCAGCAATGAAAATATTTCTAGAGCTGGGATTCTAACACATATCTGAACACATTTATCTGAAGCTAGTGCTCTTAGGTTTTCATTATGCTTCCTCTGTAAATTTAGTTCACATGACTTTACGTGCCTTTGATTTTCATTTTCCAATCAAGGATGCAGAAATTAAAACCATTGCCTGGTATCCTTTTCATCAATTAGGAGTAAGTATCTAAGTAGCCACGGTCACCCGCAGGCTGCTCTGCCATCTGAATCCAAATTCCCAGTAGCCAATATGCAATGGCTTTTCATTTGATAATCAGAAGAATTCCTCAAAAATAATCCTTAACAAGTCCGTAGGCAAGAGCATGTAAATGAAATGACTTAGAGTTGAAACAACAAAATGCCTGTAGCAGGAGGTGAGGGAACCCCAAAGGGTAGGCCAGCCATATGTTTAATGTCTTTACCATAACTCTTTGTTTCCTTGGGACCTTAAACTCAGGGATGGATAGGAAACTTACTTGCTATTTGTGGTGAGTGAATTCCAGGTTGCTTTTCCTGTTTTGCTTTTGCCAAAGCTTCTTCCTGAAACCTGTGTCTTATTACCTGATCTCAGGCCTTTCCAACATTGTATTGCCTGACAGTCATTGTACTTTTGAACTGGCCAAGACACCCACTTTCTCATGGTCCTATCTCCCTGCTGAGCTGTTGATGTCTGCTTGATTAAGACAGGGTTTATCAAATTCCTTTTAGAGTTTGATTTATGATAGCAGGCTCACTCTATGGGATTTCTGACTGGATTAAGTAGTTTATAGTTTGCCTTAAAAATAACCCATATTTTTCACATTCTCTACTTTCATCCTTTTTAGGAAGGTCCCCAAATCTGCTTACTAATTACATCAGTGGGCAAAAATTCAAACGGAATTTTTCCTTTATTATTTCTCTTTTAATTTTACTATATGACTATTTAATGTTACAATTTAAAGCTCTGTAAAATGATTCATTAAAAAATTCAAGTCTGTAGATGTAATATAGGAATTGAGGCTTTGTGGTTTGATCTCTGGCATCATATATAGACTACCCCCTACCCCGCTCCTATGCACTGTGAAGAATCATCCCTGAGCATAGAAGCAAGAAAGACCAGAGCACCACAAGGTGTGGTCTCTGAACAAAACAAAGCAAATGAATATTTTACAATGGAAGGACTGAATTCTGTAACATCTTGAAAATTCTTCTCTCCTATCTCTGTGATTCTCCTTCCTCTCTCTCCATTCCCTTTTGGTCATAGTTTTTCTTGGTCTTTTTCATTCTTCTGCTCATGCCTTTCTTTATAGTTCATTTACTAATGGCCTTCCTTTTAACATCCTAAATAAAAAAAATCACACATATATGATATTATAAATTAGAAAAAACTCTTTTCCTGTGTGATTTCAAAAATAATCAGCATTTGCACATTTCCACATGCTGTTAGAAGATAGATCTGATATTTAAAAATAGCAAGGTATTAATTCTTTAAATAGTTTGATATCCCCATTTTTTGCCCCAAAACAAATGTCTAAGAATATATAACTTAAATAGATTTTTGAAATTTTAATTCAGCATTTAAATATTAATCAAGACCAACTTCTAGACTTCACACTAAGCAGAAGTTATTAAAGGTTATGATATTTACCCTCAAACTAGTTTAAGATCTATTTGGATACAAATTTGATAAAACCTTTGAGACAATATGAGAAAAGAACACAATTGGAGGTTGACTTGTGTTATACAAATTGTAAGTGCTGTGAATATACAGAGAAGTATCAAGGATGAGAAAGGACAGCTGAGGGACCTGGGAGGTAGCATGGAGGTAAGGTGTTTGCCTTTCATGCGAAAGGTCATCGGTTCGAATCCTGGTGCCCCATATGGTCCCCCGTGCCTGCCAGGAGCAATTTCTGAGCATAGAGCCAGGAGTAACCCCTGAGCACTGCCGGGTGTGACCCAAA
>PVKC010004033.1:20850-36962 GCA_004027635.1 Crocidura indochinensis | reverse complement strand
GGTGGGTCTCCCAGGCCCCAAGGAAGGGAGATTCAGCCCCACCTGGAGACCCGGAGGAAAGAGGAAGGGAGGGCAGGGGAACCCAGTCCCTACACCCCTACCCTGAGTGGGCTAAGAGGGCCCCAGCACATACGGAGGTCTGCCAGAGGCCCAGGCCCAAGTCGGCCGAGAGTCCCGACCCCAGGAAGGGAGAGGGTGGGTCTCCCAGGCCCCAAGGAAGGGAGATTCAGCCCCACCCCTAAGCCAGCCTCTGGAGTCGGCCTCTAAATAACATATTCTTTAGAGGGATTCAGCTGGGCTAAATGAAGGAAGTCATTTCAAACAGAGTTTGTGCCCAATGGCTTGTAGATAACTGCAAATATTTATGACTTCCTTTCCCCAACTGGAATAGCTTTTCCTATTTCCTTCTAAGTCAATTGCTATTTTCCTTATTCTCCCATCTGAATAATGTTTCCACTCTTCATTTGATTCCCCAACATGTTGCCTCTTGACCAACATTCAACACCTTCTCTATCATTTCTCCTGCTATATATGTATTTACAGTTCAAATATTGGTATTTATATAAATGATTGTGAGTTCTTAACCTACAATTCAGGGTTTTTGATAAGTTGGAGACACAAATATCAAATTGCTTACTGAATAATTGTACCAGATGATCTTCTGCAGATGAAGAGCATCAAGTACCTCACAATGGAGTCTGAGCTTTCTCTCATGCAAACACATTCACCATGACCATTGGCCCATATTTATCCACCAGTATATTTTTATTTTAACATTATTAAGGAGCTGTGACTTTTTGTTATTAATGGATAAGAATAAATTTGTAGCACTAATCCCACCACCAGTGTCAGTTTATCTTCACCTATATTCCTTCATTTCAGTCTGCCACATCAAAAGGCACATTTAAAGTTCAGTGGTTGAACCTTAAATCTCATGTTTTCAGTATTTTTGAGTCTGTATTTTGGATATGCAGCCATACTACTCTCTCACATCACCAGTACACCCAAGATCCCTGACCCTTGTTCCCCCATTACATTCCTTTCTCCTCTTCTTCTCCCATCGCTCTTCAATTTCTTTTCTTCTCTGTCCTTCTCCCTATACTCTGGGGCCAAGGGTAACTTAGGAATCTTCCCACTTACTACCCTGCATTCCCTCATCCAGTTATTATCTATGCCATGAATTTTATACTGCCACTATCAATTCTGAGGCAAGACATCTTTGAGAAATATTTCCAAAAATCATGCATCACCCAATGTAGCTAACTAGGTTCTATCAATATTAATTAAGTTTCAAAACTTGACAAATATGTTTCTTACTGCTGTTAACCATCTATTATAAATTTAACCTTCCTAAAGTCTCAGTTTACACTTTTGGTTGTTTCAGCAGACACACCCTGATTGTACTGAGGGGAGGTGATGGCTACTCCAAGTTTTGTGCTACGTAGTCACTTCCAGTGGTGCTTGGGAGATTCCTCTAGGCTTACTGTAAGAAAAGCCTGTTTTTTACCCACTCAGTCATTTAGGCTCTCTCTGATCCCAAAAGTCTAATTCAAATAGCATAATTTACCTTAATCCTACTAATATGACTATTTCACTTGTGCCTAAAGAAATGAAGCAAAGCATTTACTCTGGCATTCAAGATCATACATATTTAGCACATCTAATCCAGACTTTCAGCATCTGCTTTTCCATTCTTAAAGAATTCACTCAGAAAGATGTGTGTATTTGGGCCAAAGAATGTGTATGTGATAAAAATACATTCCTTTTACAGCGATGACTCTGGTTCAAATCTTCAACTCTCATAGGATTCCACATCCAGTACAAGGAGTGTCCACTGAACAGAATTAGGAATAAGCACATCTGTATGGGACCCCAAAACAAAATTAAATGTAGTCATTTAATAGTTTACTAATTCTGTCTTGAAAATCCCATCTCAAACCATGTCCACTCATTCTATAGAACATTGTTGTTCCATACTGGATTCCATATCAGAAGCTTTTTATCTGTTCTTTGGCCAACATAATACAAAGAGGAGACGGGGGGTATTGGTGATGGAAAGGTTGCACTGGTGAAACGAAGTGGGGTTTTTTTTATGACTGAAATCCAACAATGATCATGTTTGTAATCACGTGTTTAAATATATTATTATTTAAATAAGCAATTTAAATTTATCTTAAGAACCTTCTTATTTTCTCATATGCAGCTGCTGAAAAATTGACAATCAAGATGAGGAAATAATTTTATTGGTGATACAAAAATACATAGCTTTGAGAACTTAAATTATTTGTAGGCACAGGATATGAGATGCTACATAGGCAAACACACAGCACTCATGAGAGCAAAGCAAAATAGTAGGGTATTTCCACAAGTTTCTTGAAATCTTTCCTTTATTGAAGAGTGATTGATATGGATAAATTCGTATCATTTAAAATCTGAGAGAAGAGTCTATGATTGCTAATCTATCCACATTCAGAGAGTACCTCGGGGGGGGGGGGGAAATGTTACTCAACTCAACTAAGGAAACATGTTGCTTGGAACTCTGTCCTGAAATGAGGATCACACTCCTAAGGAATGAACAGAGGAATGACAGAGATAAACTCTCCTTTGTAGGTTCCTCTGTGTGCTCAGGATTTACTCCTGGCAGATGTGAGGTGGGGGGTGGGGATGGGGGGTGGGGGTGGGGGTGGAGTATATGGGATGCCAGGGATAGAATTTATATTGGCCACATGCAAGGTAAACACTCTCCCTACCATGCTATTGCTCCGGCCCCTCTCCTGTACTTTTTATAGCCTATCTAAAAACAGTGAAATTCTGGAGAAAAGGAAAGGTCACTAATATATTCTGAAGATGGTAACAATAACATTTCAAATCTCATTTCAAAAAAAATACCAGTAATTCCATCAAATTATCTGCGATCTAATTGACACTTCTTCCAATCTAATAATTTGGACAAAATCCTTTCTAATCCATCTCCCATTCAGAAGTAATTACTAAACCTTAATAAATCAGGTGTAACAAATAACTTTGATTTACCTCTACAGACACAGAAAATAATAGGGGGGAGTCCTTGTTGTGTGCAGAGTGTGCATGGAATAAAGTCACCTACTGGAGCTACTCTCTTCAACTTATTTATATGCTTTATAAAGTAGGTTTCAATTTTCAGATTTGTCCCTATTTCCCAAAGAATCTAGAGATGATTAGAGAGGTCCAAGGGAAAAGAGTTATGAGTCTAACAATTTCTCTAGAAGACTCTCAGAGTCATGACTAACTAAAGGGAGTTTGGAGGAAATGGCTCAGGAAGAACATACACCTTCAGCCAAAGGTAACCAGATTCCCACCAGGATACTGTAACCTCTTCATATCTCCTTCAATGAATTGATCTGGTATTTGGGTTACTTGTATCAAATCTCTTTCACAGCAAGTCCAGATTAACATCTGATGACATTGGAGATAAATATATAGCAAAAGCCATGAATTTGGGAGCACCTTAAAATTTAGCCTCCCACATACTTCCAACTCTACCCAAAAGTATGTTCCTTCTATATATGTATGTTTACATTCTCAGAAAAAGTCATTTCCCACCTTCGTCTTCCAAATAGAGACCCTTAATATGTAAATATATTGAAAGGTAAAGATAAGAATCATATATCTGGGGCCTGAGCAATAGGACAACAGGTATGGTTGTCTTGAATGCAGACAACTTGGGTTCCAACACTGGCATCCAAGTTGTCTGCATCCTGAGCATAGCCATGAGAATAGGTGAAGATCCAGGTTTAATTAAGAACTGAGCACAGCCAGTTCTAAACCAAAATTTTAAAAATCCAAAATATACTAAATCTGGGCTCTCCTAGTCTCGTGTCTGAAGGCCAAAAACACGAGAAGGTTTTCCAAAGTCCAATGTAGTACTATAAAATTCTCAATGAATCTGGCTCCAGAGATATCTTTGGGGACCTAGTGTGTCACAGTCAATGATTCTGGTAAAATTGCTCACAGATTGAAATGAATCACTTTCTACGTGCTTATCATGTTTATATATTTCCATGTTCTATTTCAAACAGACCTGTTATGGAACCAGTGACTTATTTTACAATGCAGACAATAAAAGATAGCACTCCTCCACTCTTGAACTTAGAGATCTTCAAATAAAACCTTGACATGACGTAAACAGAGTATATCTATATAGTTTTCAAGTCACATTTAAGTTCAAAGTTCTAAAGTTTGACACTTACATAGATGAACATTTAGTAATATCTCCTACTGGTTTATAATTAGAGCTGACTTCCAAGGGATGGATGGTAATTGCTCATGTTGTCAAGGTAATACTTCTGAATCGTGAAGTGCTTAAAATATTTATACTATGGGTTCAGAGTGATAGCACAGTGGGTAGGGCATTGCCTTTCCTTGCACAGGTTGGCTTGCCAGAGTTTAATCCCTGGCATCCCGTATGGTTCCCCAAAATTTCCAGGGCAATTTCTGAGCATGGAGCCAGGAGTAACTCCTGATCACAGCCTCCAAAATCAAATAATAATAATAATAATAATAATAATAATAATAAAATGACATATTTATACTGAAAAGTTTGATTCACTTATATTATCAAATTAATTACTTTGATTCTCTGTGCATCAATACTTTTTTGTTTAAGTGGCACATGACAGAAAATAAATTCTATCACAGTCTTTATACTGGGTCATCTATTTGATATAAAATAATAGAAAATATTATAAATATTAATATAAATACATGATGTAAGCTATAAAGAATATAAAATCAAGTTGAAGTAGATCTTCTGAAAGGGAAAAATTGAATTAGAAACTTGGGTATATGGCTTTCCTCTGTTGGAAAAATCTGTTCTTCTATGTTTAAAATATTTCTATTGAAGTGAGTGAAATGATAAAAATATGGATTGCTTCCTTTTTTGTAAAGGTATCAGCATTATTCTGTATTTTAAGTAAATCTATGTATTTCAGTTTGAGAATTTAATATTATAAATAGAATTTGTATGCATAATTTTCAAAATTATTTATTTTATCCAGTAGTTGTAAGTGTGCTGTGCAAAGTTTGGAAGAAAACTTTAATTATTCCATATTCTGAAGAGTTAAATGAAAGTGGTTTCCCCATCTCTCCCCCCATCCAAATTGTAGTTGGGAAAGATCTAGGCCTGCATTTCAATAATCTGTGTTCCAAGGTCAAAAGCTATTCAGGAAAATAATTCTGCATGCTTGAAAATTCAGAATCATGGTCTTAGTAAATTAGCTCTGGGCTCTTCTACCTGGAGCTTGAGGACGAGAGAATTTCAGTAAGTGACCAAGACATGAATTCCCTTGGACTGTCTGGGATGAGCCTACATTAGGGAGAATCAAATCTGTCCAAAATTGATTGGATTTGCATGGTGGGTTTGGAATTGAGATCTGGCAGACTCAGGGCTACTGGAAGTGAAATGCAGTGAAATGCAGATTTGGAATGTGATGCTCACAGAAATCGTGGCTCAGATGAGTAGACATCATGAGGACCTCAGGCAGCTGCCACCTGCCACCATTCTTTGCAGAAAAGCAAAGAATACAAGATGGGCATCCTTTTAGACCCTAATCGCTCTAGGACCACAGTGCTGTAGGCCCTTAAGCGAAACAGCCAACAAAAATGAGGTCAGGGACAGGGAGATCATCACCACAGAGATGCACGTTTGAATTGTAGCCACTAAAGACCTCTAGGGTCAACCGTATTGATTTCACCTGCAGGCATAGAGCTGCTGCTGTAGTCAAGAAACCAAGAAGAGCATTTCCAGACAGAGGTGAGGGCAGAGGCCTAAAATCTGGAGCACCCGTGAAAGGGCCCAAGTGCCAAGATAAAACACATACAAAGATGCTTTGCAAGTCAACAGAAGAGCATGCAGGAACGTGTTTCACTGGTAAGACAGAGTCACTCATTAAAAGTTGGTGTTAAAACATCAGATTCAGCAGCTGGAACAATAACTCAGCAGGCATACCTTGCATGTAGCTGACCAGGGTTCGATTCCTGGCATCTCATATAAACACTGTCCCCTGAGCACTGACAAAAGTGTTTCTGAGTGCAGAACCGAGAGAGAGCCCTGAGTGTTGCTGACTGTGACCCCAAAAATAAAAACCAAAATAAAATAGAACAGCAACTTCTATGGTCTCTGCTTATTGAGAGGAAGCCACATCCAATTCTCAAACAACTCTGAGGAGCTACTGCCTCTGAACACTCAAAGCTTGTATTACAATGGGGTGAGAAGAAAGAAGCAGAAACAATCTGCCCCCACCTCACCAACATGGAGCAAGTGGAAATCTTAACTAAAACTTGGGGAGACTGAGCCCAAGACAGAGCATCCCAGATAATCAGAGAGGTTCCCCCAGATCCAGGGCCAGCAATACCATGCATAGCAGTGGAAAATAAGGAACCCTTCCTCAGGTCCCAGAGTCTCTATGAGTCTTGACTGTCTCCTGGTTCTGGACAATCAACTCCCCACCTTAAAGGCAAGAAACAGGAGAAATCTCTGCCTCTCTCTGATCACTCTCTTTTCCTGACCTTGGTGTCTATCTCTTGATTCCCTTTGTCCCTCCCACTGCCATGCTGAAGAATTAGACAAACTGACAACACATGAGCCAGGTAGAAAGAAGCCTCTGATGGACGGGGCTTGACTTCTAATCTAAATGCTCCTCTAGGATTGAGAATAAGAAGTCAATCAGTCCCCACTATATGTAAACATGGGTGGCAATAGATCTATTGGAAGTCTCATGTTTGGGGGTGGGGGTCCAGTGACAAGTGGAGTGGCAGTAGAACCCCAGAGCACCCACTTGCCCAGAGTCACCTGGCTGCCAAGGATGTCCCTGAAATGGGGTCTTTGTGCCCCCAGCATCCATGAACTCTTCTTCCCCACATGTGCTCTCATTCTCCTTTTTCTGTGGGACTAGATTGGAACTCCTTTCTGGGCTGGGGAAGGGGGTACTCATGTTCACCTTTACTGGGATATATAGAGCTGAGTTCATTGCTCTGTGCCTTGCTGGTTAGAGGCTGACACACAGCATAGCACAAAACACATATAGCACAACAAGCATTACATGGTGATAGGGGAGAACAGACACCAAAAAACACAATAAGTGACCAGAAACTGCCAGTTGTGAATTTCCTTCATGCTCATATCAGAGTGTGAATAAGTGTGGATAAGTGTGGTTTCTGAAGGTAAGTGTAAGGCCACTTTCTTCTGACATCACCCAATAAATTAGGTGAGGATTTCACCTAATTTCCATCTAATAAACCTAGAGGAGAGAACTTGGGGCTGGGGGGGCCAGAGAGATAGCACAGGAATTTAAGATGCATTCTTTTCTTATGGCTGTTGCTGCTTTGAATTTCCAGCACCCCAGATGGTCTCTGAATCACCACCAGGAGTGATTCCTGAGCACAGAGCCAGGAATTTGCTCTGAGCACTGCCGGATATGTTCCAAAATTTTTAAAAAATAAGAATTAAGGTTATCCCTAAAACTCATAGTATCAGTAATAGTGCTGTGACTCTCTGGATAACTCCATTTGTTTAATGTTGTCATCTCCACAGGAGCACACCAATTTAACAGAATGGACAGATAAGAGCTTACTAAACCTTCTGCCACTGTATTACTGACTTCACTGGAGAAACAATAATTTTCACAAATGTGCTTGCTACGATACATTTTCTTTACTCTTTATTTTTTAAACATTATTTCTTCTCTCCCTTTTTATTTATCTATTCTTTTGTTCTTTTTCTCCCAATAACTGCTTTCACTTATCTGGAGACAAATGTATTATGATCAATTATGTCAACTATGTGATGTATTTTCCTTAAATAAAATTTTAAAAGTGAATCAAATGAAGGTTGTAAGACAATAAATGGTCTTAGAAATATAAATATCTGGGTATATCCAGTCCCCCCCCTCCAAAAAAGTTTCTTTTTACAGAAGAATGAATGTTAACTTTCTTCTCCCCACTGGATCATGTCAAGTATATCTGATCCCAAGATAAGATGGGTAAATTGTTATGTTTCAAGGGACTATTATCAGACCTAAAGATAACAAGTTTTAACTTGCAAAGGCAAAAATAAACATATCAATAATAATAACAACAACAACATGTAACAGAAACCTTGGTGAAGAGGATGACAGAGGTTTTGCATGGAACAAGATGCTCACTGAGACAAACCTCCTCATTTCTCCAGAAATCTGTTCTGGCCAAAGACAGATATTTGTTCTCATTAGGAGCTTTTTCGGGGAGAAACAAGACTTCCTCCCTTTCTAACTCACTGAGGAAGGACAGCAGGGAGCAGACATGAGGAGCTGTGGGGCCCTAAAACTCGAGGCAAAGACATTGTTTTCCCGGGAAAACGTCTGCCCTACTGCTCCTAGAGTGCCCCATGTAGGGGTAGGGAGTACAGCAGAATCAGGGATTTTAGTCACAAACAGATATTTTCAGAATTGTCTCCCAGAGCTGGATGTGGAGGAGACAATGCAGAAGTCAGAGCTGTTGGACCATCCTCATATTCCCCCACAAAAGCCTCCCTCATGGGATCAGAGCAATGGTATAGTAGAAGAAAAGGGTGTTTGCCTTGCATGCACCTGACTTGGGTATGATTCCTAGTATCCCATAGGGTCCCTGGAGCTTGCCAGGAGTAATTGCTGAGTATAGAGCCAGGAATAACTCCTGAACACCACCAGGACCCAAATACAAAAAGATAAGTCTCTATTATTTGAAAGACTCGGGTTCTTCTTACAGCCAAGCTGTGTCCTCTAGAGCCTTCTGTGGTCATCTCCAAATGCCCACTGAGTGCAGATTCCTGAACTGAGCACCTCAGAAGAAACTGAAGGAGGCACCTTTGGAGAATTTGGAAAAGGAAAAGGAAAAAGGAATTTGGAAAAGGATATGCCCCATATCGTTTTCTACTGATTTCTTAGAAGTAGGAGCTTAGGGGTGATGGGAGTGTGAAAAGCACCCCCCAGATTCCCACAGGAGAGTCCCAGGTGACCCTATGAGGGGAGTACTGACAGTAGAAAGAGTATCTGGAAGCTTCACTCCTACATGCAGCAGTTGATTTACAAAGGTGTAACAGAAATTCTGTGAGTGCTTCAGGAAAGCACCAAAGGAAGGTATGTTTAGAAGGACATCGGAGCCAGTAGGGTGCTTGGTGTGCACAGAGGGTCCCCTTTCCTGCCAGCCTTGTTTCTGAGCTCAGCCACCTCTACCTGCAGCTTAAACCCAGCACCTTCTGTGCTCTTGGAAAGCAGGAGTGATCACTAATCGCATCATCTCTCTTCTCTTGGGATCTCTCAGCAAAGACCAGCAGTAGGAGGCAGACCTGCTGCTTCTTTGTCAAAGTTCTAACCACTGGGTGGCCCCTTATCAATCCTCTCCTGCCCATTTCTCAGCCTCAGACAAACTTATCTCTCCCACTGTCTTTCCACATGCCATTACTCCATTTTTCCTTGGGCTCCTATAGACCGATGTTGTTCACTGAGTGGTGAGGTGCCCAGGCTACGGGCAGATATCTCCCAACTCTGCTCTGTGCAGGACTCTGGCAGTTCACAAACCCCAGAGTAGGGAGGAAAGAGTCTTTGCCTTTGTCACTGCCACCCTCAACTTAACACAGAAGGATCAGGACCAGCACTACAGACCAAAATGATAGGTCTCTGTTTTGATTTTGTTGTTGTTGTTGTTGCTTTTGTTTTGGGGTCACACCCGGTAGAGCTCAGGGGTTACTCCTGGCAGGCTGGGGACCATATGCGATGCCAAGGATCAAATCCGGATCCATCCTGGATTGGCCGCATGTAAGACAAATGCCTACTGCTGTGCTATCGCTCCAGTCTCTGATGGTTCTCTTTGAGATTGGAACATAGAGGGGAAAGGAAGCACTTAACAGCTGCTAAAACTCAGGCATCATTTTCCAGATCCATTTTTTCCCCAAGAAAATTTCTTACTCATTTTTTTTATTATTGCACATGACACTAGAATAGTATCTGTGTGTTAGATGTGCATCGCCAAAAATCAGCCTGTAGCTCCCTCCTGATTCTCAGACAGTGACCACACTATCTATGGGTTTCTCTTTTTCTTTCTTTTCTTTCTTTTTTTTGGGGGGTCACACCTGGCAGTGCTCAGGGGTTACTCCTGGCTCCATGCTCATAAATTGCTTCTGGCAGGCACAGGGGACCATATGGGGCACCAGGATTCGAACCGATGACCTTTTGCATGAAAGGCAAATGCCTTACCTCCATGCTATCTCCAGGGCCCCAAGGGATTTCGCTTTTTCTTGATTGTCATACATTATTTCCACTATTTAATTAGCATAATTTTATAAGCATAACATGGATCTAGGACAGGTAAAAAACTAAAATGTAAATTTTGTGGAATTGATGTACCCATGTACACATTTTCATATTTAGGGCATCATTCAACAATAAAAAGCCTATTGGGAGCTTTGATTCATGGTCATACTTATTAGAGATGGTTGGAAAATTCTTTTTTGTGTGTGGTTTTTTTTTTGGGGGGGGGGTCACACCCGGCAGTGCTCTGGGATTACTCCTGGCTCCATGCTCAGAAATTGCTCCTGGCAGGCACGGGGGACCATATGGGGCACCGGGATTCGAACCGATGACCTTTTGCATGAAAGGCAAATGCCCTACCTCCATGCTATCTCCCAGGCCCCAGAGATGGTTGGAAAATTCTAAGAAGACAAAACCACCACCACACGATACACTTTAATGAGCTTTGGGACCAGAAAGATGCCCGGAAGGGCATCCGTGGCATGCATGAAGTGCACCTGGGCAGTATTTCTGAAACTCTCTGAGGAGCTGACCCAGGAGCCTTCTTTCAAAGCTATCTGGAGTAACCAGCCTCAAATACAAAACAGGAGTTGAGATCCCAACCAGAATGGAAGCAAAAAGAAAAGGGAGAGAACATGTGAACTTGTGTTCATTGTTGGCATTTCTGGGCCTCCCTTTCTCAACACTGATTCATTGGGGGGGGGGTGTTAGGGGCTGGTTGTCCAAAGATCCAAGTTGTTTTGTCTCCAGTGAGGCAAAAACTGCTGGTTTCTTATCACAGAGCATCTGAGCTGAGAATTGGAGGATATATACACAGAATTGGAGGATATATACCCTGTTCATATTGAGGCTCTTGTACAATAGGAGGAAAGAGACAGGGGCAGTAGAAGGAACATTCACTCACCAAAGGTCTGGGGCACATGTATTGTATGTGGGAGCTCCAAGTTTTGTTTATTCCCCATACCCCATGGTTACCCCTGCACAGCCAGGAGTGACCCCCAAGCATTGAGCAGATATCACTCCATGCTGCTGAATGAGGCTAAAACCAACAACATCATCACAAACAACAAAGAAAAACAAAAGCATGCAAAATACACCTCAGGGATTGAAATAGGTAAAGCTCTAGAGTTGGTCCACACTGGCCCACAGATTATTTTTATCAAAAGCATATCAATTAAGTGGGGTTTGCAGAGGGGTTAGGGAGAGCAGGAACACTCTTGGGGAGGGTGTGGTGTTAGGATATTGCATGCATAAGACCCTTATTAAGCAGTATTATAAATTGTATAGCTTAGGAAAAATTAATTTAAAGACTAGAGAAGGGGCTGGAGTGGTGATGCAAGAGATAAGGAGTCTGCCTTGCCTGTGCTAGCCTAGGACACCCCATATGGCCCCCCAAGCCAGGAGCGATTTCTGGGTGCGTAGCCAGGAGTAACCCCTGAGCATCACTGGGTACGGCCTAAAACCAAAATAAAATAAAATAAAATAAAAATAAAAAAACAAAGACTAGAGAAGTGGATGATCTCATGCTGTACAGTTTAGCAAATGATTCAGCCTATTATGGGTGATACTGGCCCTGGCTCCCTCCCAAAGAAGCATCATGAAGGAAACATGGTCAGGCATCATATTAGTGATGGAGACTAAACAGTGTCCACAACACCTATGGGGTTAGTCCCCTCTTGATTCTTAATACAGTGACTACAGTATGTATGGGTTTAACTCATTCTTAATTTTCATTGTCCATCTTCCCTCACCGTGGTGGCTGTGGAAGTAAAAGAATGTATGGCCCAGAGGTTGGTTCTTTCCTGTAAGGCAAAATCATTTCAGAACTTGTTGACTATCCAAGAGACTTCCCTTTGAATCTCATTTTGTATGCAATTGGATAGGAAGCATAGAGTTTTTCTATCTAGAACCCAAACAATCTACACACTGATTAACTATTCTGTGGGAGTTAATCTTAGCTGTCTTGGGTATTGCAGGTCTGTGTTTGATATGACAAATATCTGTAGGCATGTGGCCCGTGGAGGAGCTTGCCAGAGATGAGAAGAGTAGATGAAATGAGCATAAAGTTCTATGGTAGAAATGGATCATGTTTTTGATGTAGAGGAGTTGTTATTTACACTCTGGAAGAAATAGAGATGCTGA
Organism: Crocidura indochinensis; assembly: GCA_004027635.1. Taxonomy (NCBI): domain Eukaryota; kingdom Metazoa; phylum Chordata; class Mammalia; order Eulipotyphla; family Soricidae; genus Crocidura; species Crocidura indochinensis. The sequence goes on along the minus strand of PVKC010004033.1, from coordinate 24,519 downwards.
AAAAAATTTTATAAAGGAAAAAAAGATCTTGGAAGAAATACTCCACAATCCTATCATTTGAGGAGTCTTGATCAATAATTTTGGTGTTCTAAACCTCCATCTCCAACACAATGCTGCTAATTCTCATCCTCATAGTTCCCCTAATAAGTAAAAGTGCATATCATACACTGAGGGAAACTTCTAATATGTCACTTTGCAGAGACAACTTTCTCCATCAGGCCCTGGCCTGGTCCTTAGAAAAAATAGAGAATGTGAATTGTCTTTGCATTTTCTTTCTGCTTGGCCCCCTTAGTTCGCAACAAGCTGTCCTAGTACCTTAAAAAGAGACCAAGTTTGGTTCAGACCACTAAAGAAAAACTCTGTTCTAGACTGCTAGAAGCAAGTGTATAGAGGCTGTGTCATTGCCAGTCAATGATGCTAAAAGCACATTTCCATCTTTTCAAATAACAATAAGCATAGATGTTGTATGTACCTACCCACATAAAATCATATGATACATAGACTTGCAATGGTTAAAAATAAACCCCACATCGATTGCTTCCCTCTGTCGGGATGCATTTTTCAATTTATTGTTGCTCTGTTTCAAAGCAGAGTCAAGTGAGGGCACGTTAAAACACAGAAATTTCTAGAAAAAGCTGTCAAAAGCCAATCTGGGTTAACTGAAGCAAAAGTGCTAGTGACTAAACATAACACAAGGAAGAAAACAACAAAGCAGAGAGGAGAAAATAATTCTTACACCTGGTGTATATACACACAAAAAATAAGAAAAACAAAGCCAACATCTGGCAAAGACTACAGAAACAGTTGTTTCTACAAAATTATCAATTAGTGATATAACAGTGTATGTCAAATATGATGAGAAACAGGCTATAGGCATGCATGGCACCAAAGAATCCATCCAAAACATACCTCTTAATGACAAGAAAAAAAGTCACAGTATGAGAAATATAACACCTTAACCCAAAGTTTAAAAAAAAGACCATTACCATATTGAGAGGAAAATATGACTTTTGTGCTAGTCTAAGATTATACAACATGGATTGCATCATATGGGAACGTCAGACAAAAATTAAAGAAATCTACAAGTATTCTATGAAATATTAGGTTAGAACTCTTCAAACTTCACCAGAATTTAAAAAGTAAAAACCAAGACTCTTGGATTAAACAACACCAATGACGACCAAAAGCTAAATATAATACAGGATATTGTATTTGATCAATGATCATAAAAATAGTACTCACATTGGCAAATCTTGGATGTCTTGTTGCATAGTTTATATCAATAAAATTGCATAAAACCACAATGTTAATATTTGATACAACTAAATTAAATGTGTAGGGAAACTTTCTAAAGTTGATTGAAAGTTCCAGTACCTAAAAGAATATTAAAATTAAAACATAAATTTTTCTAAATATCCTATTAATAATAACACTTTAAAAATAGAAACTACACCAAAGCAGACTGTGTAGAAAAGATGCATCATTATTGACTATGTAATTTTAAGTTAATACAATGATACATGACTACATCTCTATTAAAATGAATAAAAGAGAATACAATTTGCTGCACAAATAAAGAGAAGGAATTCTCCTGTCAATGTGGATGTAAATTGGTTCAGACACTTTGAAATACAACCGAGCACTTTCTTATAGAAGTAGGGTATCCACCCAATTTATCTGTAAATTCATGCCCCAAAATATATACAAATAAGTCTTATTTATAAATATCAGAAGCAACAAAGGTGACCTTCAAAAGATTAATGGATCAATGATGGTATATCCACAAAGTAGATTACTAGTCAAAGACCCTTCTAAAAGGAGATATCAAGCTATTAATAAAAGCTTCAAGCCATTAATTAAAGTAATTCTATGATATTCTGACAAGGAAAAACTAAAGAGTCAATATAAGAACCAGAGTTTTTTCCCCAGGTGTTTGGGGCTTTTATTTTTTGTTTTTGTTTGTTAAATTATTTGTGGGGTATACCCAGCAGTGCTCAGGGCTTACTCCTGGCTCTATAACCAGAAATTAATTCTGGCAGGGCTCATGGAACCATATGGGGTGCTTAAGATTCAAATTTATTGTAATTCACCTGAAAGGCAAACAATTTCCCCACAGTACTTCATTCTAGCCCCTGAGGCATTGATTTTTGAATGCTGCAGAATTCTTATATTTTGGTGACTATTAGACATGAAACATTTATGAAAGCATAGAAATGAACAGTGCAAGAAATTAATCTTAATATAAAAGTAAACAATTTTAAGTAATCATTTAGGAAGTCAATATGTCCCAGGATAGAACAAACACGGCAACAAGATAGCATAATTGTGTGACAAATCAATGAAACAAACTTCTAATGGTGACTATGGTGGAAAGAAGCTGACTTAAGTCTGTCTGGAAATAAGAGGCATCTGTTAGGCTGAAGGTATAGCAACTATTGAAGTAGTCATTTTCAACAGACTTTGAAGGAGGGACTTCCAAAGCATTATGTCGGTGTTCTGGCATTTAAATAAACAAGCTGGTGATTAAGTTTCTCATCACTAAACTTAGGGGGTTACAGATAAAGAGAAGGGGTTGAGATGACCTAGAGTTAGAAGACTGACATAATCCTCAGTTTGTCTGACCCAGACTGGTTTAATACAGACACAAACTACCAAAAATTCATTTGCAGATGTGTGCATCCACATTATGTTCACACTATCTTATTGATTCAATAATCATATTAACTATTAATAACAGTTCATAACAATATAATAATTATAATAATATTATTCTTATGATAATTATATCAACTATTAATAATATCCATTATTACAATATCAGCTAGCTTCAGTGATGTTTTCTAAAACCAGAAGAAGGCTCTTTGAAGGTTCAGTTGATTCCAGGACTGGGCAAGGAACCCAAAAATGAGCGTGTGGAATCTTGCATCCCCAGAAGTCTCACCAAACCAACCATATGGGTTTTACCCTAAAGAATCTACCAAAAAGCTTCTAGAAACAATAGACTCATATAGCAAGGTGGCAGGCTACAAAATTAACACACAGAAATCAATGACCTTTTTATACAGCAATAATGATAGGGAAGAGAAGGAGGTCAAGAAGGCAATCCCATTCACAATAGTGCCGCACAAACTCAAATATCTTGGAGTCAACTTAACCAAAGACGTGAAGGACCTATGCAAATAAAACTATAAAGCCCTGCTCCAAGAAATAAGAGAGGACACACGGAAATGGAAACACATACCCTGCTCATGGATTGGCAGGATTAACATCATTAAAAGGCAATACTCCCCAAAGCACTATACAGATTTAATGTGATCCCTCTAAAGACACACATGACATTCTTCAAAGAAGTGGATCAAACACTTATGAATTTCATTTGGGACAATAAACACCCTTGAAGAGCTAAAGCACTCCTAGAGAAAAAGAATATGGGAGGCATTACTTTCCACAACTTTAAACTGTACTACAAAGCAATAGTTATCAAAACAGCATAGTATTAGAATAAAGACAGACCCTCAAATCAGTGGAATAGGCTTGAGTTCTCAGAGAAAGTTCCCCAGACATACAAGCACCTAAGTTTTGACAAAGGAGCAAGAAACCCTAAAAGGAGCAAAGAAAGTCTCTTCAAGAAGTGGTGCAGGCAGAACTGGTTAGCCTCTTGCAAAAAAA